>JAQZBX010091576.1:0-12373 GCA_029593785.1 Cabassous unicinctus
TATCAAGGTTCCCTGGTATGTGACACATTGCTTCTCTCTTATGGCTTTTAACTTTCCTCTTTATTTTTGGCATTCAACAGTTTGATTATAATATGCTGCAGCATGAGTCTATTTGGATTTATCCTGTCTGGAGTCCACTGATCTTCTTGAATGTGTATATTGATGTCTTTAAGTGTAGGAAGTTTTGAGCCATTATTTCTTTGAATATTCTCTCTGCCCCTTTCTCTCTTTCTCTACCTTCTGGGACTCCCACAATGTGTATACGGGTATGCTTGATGGTGTCCCACAGGTTCCTCAGGCTCTGTTCACTTTTCTTTCTTCTTTCTTCCTTCTGCTCCTCAGACTGAATGATTTCAATTTTCTTATTTTCAAGTTCTCTCATTCTTTTGCCAGCTCCAATCTGCTGTTGAACCCCTCTAGGGAATTTTAAATTTCTGTTACTATGGTCATCTGTTGGATTCCTTTTTATAATTTCTACCTCTCTATTGACATTCTCTTCATCTTCATGTTTTCCTGATTTCCTTTAGTTCTTGTTTTTTTTTAAAGATTTATTTTATTTATTTATACTCCCCCTCTCATTGTTTGTGCTTGCTGTCTGCTTCTCTGTGTCCATTCACTGTGTGCTTTCTGTGTCTGCTTGTCTTCTCCCTAGAAGGCACTGGGAACCAAACCTGGGACCTCCTGTGTGGGAGAGAGGCGCTCAATTGCTTGAGCCACCTCAGCTCCCTGCTTTGTTGTGTCTCTCATTGTCTTTCCTCTTGTCTTCTTGTTGCGTCATCTTGTTATGTCATCTTGTTTGTCAGCTCACCACGCCTGCCCATTGTACCAGCTCACTGTCTTGCTCATCTTCTCCAGAAGACACCGGGAACCGAACGCAGGACCTCCCATGTGGTAGGCAGGAGCTCAATTGCTTGAGCCACATCCCCTTCCCCTCCTTTAGTTCTTTGTCCATGTTTTCCTTTAGCTCTTTGGGCCTATTTAGGACCATTTTTTGAAATTCTTTGTCTAGGCCTAGTCTGGTCCTCTTTGTTGATGGTTTCTAATACTTTAATCTCCTCCTTTGCCTGGGCCATCGCTTCCTGTTTCCTTGTTTGTTTTGCAATCTTTTGTTTAAATCTGGACATTATGATATTTTAATGTGTTATCACTGGAATTTAGACTCTGAGGCTTCTGTTCCTTAAGTCTCCATCTAGCTAGTGTTATGACAGAGCTTTTCTTGAATGCCAGGAGATGTTCATAAAACATATTCCTCTGGAACCTGGGAGATGCTGCTGGAGGCTATATGCATGCCGGTTCAACAATGCCCTGAGTCAATCACTCAGAGGCCAAGAACAGTATGTGAGAGGCATTGCAAAATAAAGCCATAAAGCATACAGCAGGCCCTCTATTATGAGGTGTCCTCAATGATCCTTCCTTAAACTGGAGCTTTTCCTCCTGTCTTAGGAATGTCCATAACTAGTTCTTTGGAACCAGATAGACTTGATCAAATTACTGTTATATCTGTAAATATCTTCCAAGAGCTACTTCCTTCAGCCTGTTCACTGTTTTAGCTTTCCAGCTGCTTAATAATGGGTTTGCTAAACAACAGGAATTTTAATTTCTTGGTGCATGGTTTCAGAGGCCAGACATTCAAATCAAAGCATTGGCTAGAAGACTTGCTTCCTCCCAGGGCTGGTGGCATTCTGGTTGGTCCACAATCCCTTGGTTTTTAAGTATTACCACTGTATCCCCGATGTCCTCTCCTTTCTCTTCCAGGTTCTTGACTTCTATAGTCAACTGATTTTTGACAAGAGCACTAAGATAATTCAATAGAGAAAGAGTAGTGATTTCAACAAATGATGCTGGAACAATGGGTATCACCATCTAAAAGAATGATGTTAGACCCTACCTCACACCATAGAAAAAATTAACTCAAAATGGGTCAAACACCTAAATGTAGGAAACTATAAATCTCTTAAAGACGAGTTGGGCATAAATATTCATGATCTGAGATTAGGCAATGATTTTTAGATAGGATACCCAGAGCACAAGCCACAAAAGAAAAATTAGATAAATTGAACTTCAACAAAATTAAATACATTTAAATTCAAAGGACACTATCGAGAAAGTGAAAAGACCACTCACAAAATGGATGAAAATAGTTGCAAATCATACGTTGGTACTCAACTGCTTTGAAACTTGTTGAATTTGGTACTCGACGCATTTTGATATGAAAATTTTGTCCCAGTACTTGTCGTTTGTTTGATACCCAACGCACAAGCTAGAACTTGTGTCAGTTGCCTTGTGACTCGCTACCCTTTCCAGCTGAAACAAAAAGTCACGTGTTAGTCACATGGTAGCTCTTGCCCTGTGCACATCCCATTGCGGTCTTATCTTAACTTTTGTGTATTTTTGCATTTTTTTCTCATCATGAGTCCTAAGAAAATGAGCAGTGATGGCACTGAGCAGAAAAGAAAATTACTTCACACCACCATTGAGGGAAAAAAAAAGAAATAATAGGTAAATATGAGAGTGGTATTTGCATTATTGATCTTGCTTGGGAATATGGTATGCCTAGAACAATGGTCTCCACCATCATTAAGAATAAAGAAGCATGCGAATATTCTCGCTGTCCTGATTTTGTGATAATCAGGGTAGGCTAAACATTTGCTGTATTAGAAACCATGTATGTGTCCCCAGACCTAGTTTTTCTCCCTGGGTCTGGTTTTTAGAATGCTGGTGATAAACTAAGCCTGATTTATTATATGACCATCATGTATGGGAAAAGACTGTAACTTTGGGTATCTTTGGTCAACCTTAAGAGATATAGCAGGGGGACGGATGTGGCTCGGGTGGTTGGGTGTCCATCTCCCATATGGAGGGACCCGGGTTCGATCCCCAGGACCTCCCGGTAAAAATTAAAAAAAGAAAACTATAGAAGGTGGGTGCTCCGCCAGGCCCTGCGAGCCATGCAGCAAGATGATAATGTAACAGGAGAGTGACACAAGGGAAAGTCAAGACAAGACGCACCAAAAAACCAGGAACTAAGGTGGTGCAGGCGGTAGGATACCTCTCTTCCACATCGGAGGTTCGGGGAATTGAATCCCAGTGAAGACAGGAGGAGAAGGATGAGAAGAGAGGGCAGGAAATGGACACAGAGAGTTGCCCAGCAAATGGACACAGAAACAGCAAAAATGGGGTGGGAGAGTAAAAATGGATAAAATAAATAAATCCTGTAAAAAAATGTATAGGGGAGTAAGATTCGGACTATAGTTAGTAGTGATACTTTGACGATGCTCTTTCATGATTTGTTAACAAATGTTTCACAACAATGCAGGGTGTTTGTGGGGGTTGATGTGTGGGAGCCCTGTATGATGTTATGCATGTTTGTTTTGTAAGTTCAAATTGAATACTTACAGTTTATGTATGTTCATGTATGAACGATATACTTCAATAAATTGTTTTTTTAAAAAAAGAATAAAGAAGCGATAAAAAAGGCTGATGTTGCGCAAGGAGTTTAAGCAGTAACAAAGCAGCATTCCCAAATACTCAATGAAATTGAAAAGCTGTTATTAATTTGGGTAAATGAGCAGCAGCTAACGGGTAACAGTATATCAGAAGCCATGATATGTGAAAAAGCGAGTGTTACATGCCGATCTGCTGAAAAACAAACCGGAACTGAGTGATGAGGGTGTTGAAGTTTTTAAGGCCAGCCACGGCTGGATTGATCGTTTTAAAAAGAGGACCAGCATCTGTAGTGTTGTGAGGCATGGCGAGGCAGTGAGTGCTAATAAAAAGTCTGCTGATGAATTCGTCAGTGAATTTCAAGACTTCGTGGAGGCTGAGCGTTTTATTCCCCACAAAGTGTTTAACTGTGATGAGACCAGAGTTTTTTTGAAAAAAAAAAACCAAAAAAAACAAAAACGCTAAGTAGAACTTACATCACAAAAGAGGAGAAGGCATTACCAGGCCACAAACCAATGAAGGACAGGCTCCCTCTATTTTTGTGTGGGAATGTTAATGGGGACTTAAAACTCAAGCCTCTATTAGTCTATCATAGTAAAAACCTGCAAGTTTTCAAGAAGCATAATATCATAAAAAGCAAACTCCCTGTGATGTGGAGGGCAAACAGCAAAGCTTGAGTCATGAGGCAATTTACACCGAGTGGATAAATGAAGTGTTTGATCCCTCAATGAAAAAATTATTTGCTGAAGAAAGATTTGCCCCTGAAAGCTCTCTTAATTTTGGACAATGTGCCTGCCCACCCTCCAGGCTGGGAGGATGACTTCCTAGAGGAGTTCAGCTTCATCACTGTAAGGTTCCTGCCCCCCAACACTACTCCTCTCATCCAACCCATGGACCAGCAGGTCATTCCAAACTTCAGAAAGTTGTACACTAAGGAGCTTTTCCAAAGATGCTTTGAAATCACCTCTGACACCCAGTTGACCCCCACAGAATTCTGGAAGGAGCATTTCAATGTCCTGCACTACCTTAACTTATTGATAAGACCTGGAACGAAGTCTCTTAGAGGACAATGAATTTGGCATGGAAGAATGTGTGGTCAGAGGCTGTGACTCAGAGAGACTTCAAACACTTTGAGGCTGACCCCAGCCTGCAGGTACAGAGGGTACAGTTGTGCATGATATTGTATCTTTGGGCCAATCCATGGGTCTGGAGGTCGATGCTGCTGATGTTGAGCAGTTAGTGGAGGAACATCCTGAAGAGCTCAGCACTGAGGAGCTGCAGGAACTATAGAAGGAGCAGCAACAAGAGGTGGCTGAGGAGATTTCTTCAGGTGAGGAGGAGATAAGGGAGGATGTCCCCAGTTCCTTGATAAAAGAAATGTGTGCAAAATGGGCGGAAGTTCAAAACTTTGTGGAGAGGTACCATCTGGACAAAGCTCTGACAAGCAGAATGTGAATTTATTGAATGACCAAACAATTTCACACTTTCGAGGAATTCTAAAAAGAAGACAGAAGCAGTCCTCATTGGATAAGTTTTTAGTGAAGGTGACAAAATGTGTGTCAGAGCCTGTGGTGCAAGTTGAAAAAAGGCAGAAAAGAGAAAGAACACCTGAAGTGCAAGTGCCTGATGTTCTATTGGAGGGGGACTCTCCTTCCAAGCAGCACTCCATGTGACCTCTCCTCCTCACCACTCTCCTCCCACCATCCCATTAGGTCATGGACTCTTCTCAGTACAGGTAAAGCAAAGTTTTTATTTTATTTAAACTAAGTATTTATTAATTTTTAGGTTTATTTCTCATGTAAAGTAATGATATACAACCCTATCTTTTTACAGATTGCCTTAAAGATGTGCATTGTCTTTGGTTTGGGAACACATTAAATTTATTTACATTATTCCTTATGGGAAAAATTTTGTTTGGTACTCGCCGTTTTTGGTACTTGCTGCACCTCTTAGAACCAATTAACGCCAAGTACTGAGGTACCACTGTTTATATATATAGTATCCAGCATATCTAAAGAACTCTTATTACTCAATAATAAAAAAGACAAATAACCCAATTTAAAAATAGGCAATTGATTTGAATAGATGTTTCTCCAAAGAAGTTATACAAATGGCTAATAAGCACACCATTTGTCAGTAGGGAAATGCATTTCAAACTACAAAGAGGTCCACTTCACCCCATCTAGAATGGTGATAATAAATAAAGGACAAATAATAATAATAAGTGTTGGTGAAGATGTGGAGAAATCGAAACACTTATACATTAAGTGGGAATGTAAATTGGTACAGCCACATTCAAATTAAACATTTCCTCACAATGTTAAACATAGTTATTGTGTGACCAAGAAACTCCATTTCTAGATATAGGCACAAGAAAATTGAAAACATATGTCTGCACAAAAATTGAAAACAGGGGAAGCAGATGTGGCTCAAGTGATTGAGCTCCTGCCTACCACATGGGAGGTCTGGGTTTGATTCCTAGTGCTTCCTAAAGGGAGAAGACCAGCACACAACAAACAGACACAGCAAATGCAAAACATTGAGGGGGTAGGGAGAAATAAATTTTAAAAAATAAATCTTTAAAAAAATTGAAAACATATGTCCACATAAAACTAATATTCATAATAGCTAAAAGTAGAAAAAACCCAAATGTCCATCAACTGATGAATGCATAAACAATTGTGGTATAGCCTTCAATGGAATATTATTCAGCCACAAAAAGGAATAAAGTAGTGATACATGCTATAGCATTGATGAACTTTGAAAGCATTATGCTTAGAGGAAAAAAGCCAGACACAAAGACTACATATCATATGATTCCATTTATATGAAATGTCCAGAATAGGCAAATTCATAGAACAGAAAATAGATTAAATGGTTTTCAGGGGCTGGAAGGATGGGGGAATGAGGAGTTACTGTTAATACATAACAGTATTTGTTTTGGAAGGTGATGAAAATATTCTGGAATTAGATCGTGGTGATGGTTGCATAACCTTATGAATATACTGAAAACCACTGAATTGTATACTTTAAATGGGTGAATTTTATGGTATGTGAATTTCATCTCAATTTCTTTAAAAGTGAGAAAAAGTAAAGATAAGCAAAAAGAATCCAATATAAACCTAATGGAATTTCCTGAAGAAGAAAACCAAAGTAAAAAATAAATAAAATACAGGACAATTACTAAAAGCCATAATTCATGAAAAAATTCTTGAAATACAAAAGATGTGAAATACAAAAATTCTTGAAAACAAATTGAAAGAGCATTCCACAAACCTTAGCATATCAATGCAAAATGAGCAACACCAAGACACATTATAATAAAACTATTGAACTTTAAAGAAAAAAGTCATATGGGAATATTGGCAAAAAGGAAGCATGACTTGTAAGAGAAAGATTAGTTTATCATCAGACTTTTTGATAGCAGTGCTTAATACCTTAAGAAAACAGAATAACATATTTAAGTAAATGTGAGCCAAGGATTTTATTTTATTTTATTTTTTTATTTTTTTATTTTTTTTTAAGATTTATTTATTTATTTATCTCCCCCTTGCTGCTTGTGCTTGCTGTGTCCATTCGCTGTGTGTCTTCTCCGTGTCTGCTTATCTTCCCCTTGCTGTGAGGTCCCGCTGCATCAGCCCCTCGCGCCATGCAGGCTGGCCAGCCCTCACAAGGAGGCCCCGGGAAGCGAACCCGGGGCCTCCCATATGGTAAACGGGGGCTCTATCGACTGAGCCACACCCGCTTCCCAAGCCAAGAATTTTATATCCAGCAAAACTGACCTTCAAATATAAAGGACAGAGATTAAATGGTTATCAATATAGAAGAACTCAAGGAATATTCTTCTTATGACCCTTCCTAAGGAATCTTCTAGAGAATGGACATCAGACATCCAAAATAAGTGAAAAGTGAAAAAAGAAATGGGTAATGAGAATTAGATATGTTTGCTTATAGAACTAAGACCTAAGGAGGATTAAAAGGGAGAGGTTATTGTTTATAATGGCAGATGATCTGACAATGAAGATATAGGACAACTATTTAAATAAGAGGGAATTGGGGTTAGTATATGCAAAAATAAATTTCACTCTATTGAGTAACCATAATTGGAGGTGGTAGTATTGGTATTATTATTCTGAGATTGTTGTATGTGTAATGTGGATAAAGCAAGTAGGACATTCTAATTCCATAACCCCACATATTCTGGAGAACCAAGATTTTCAGTGTGGAAGAATGAAGACACAAATGTAATGTGGAAAAGGCGAAGTAAAAAACCTGTAGTCCTGAATTTGAATCAGAGATAGTGTTATGAATTCATGAGGTATATATGTGTGTCCATGCATGTGTGTATGTGTGCTTGTGTGTGTATTTTTCCCCCTAGCTCTGCCCATTGAAAAGGTAAAGAAATAATAACCAACCCAGTAGCAATGAGCACCCCTAGTGGGCAGATTGTAGTCTTGAAGTACCATCTCCCGTTTAAAGAAACCAGGGCTTCTGGAGCAGGAAGGTATGAAAAAAAGCGCAGAACATCCTTACATACTAGATAGCAAGGAAAATATCAGAGACTTCTAGAGTCTTGTGAAAAGGGCCCAGGAGCCAACTGAAGAGGCCAGGGATGGAGCAATTTGAGCTTTCATAAGAATAAAAATTTCAGTGGGTGGAAACCCAAATATGTTTATATCTATGAGTTTATAATGAGCTCATAGTGATAATTAAGGAAGAGAATACAAAACTAACTGGGCATCTTCTGAGTATGACAGAGATGACTTCATTATCTTGAAAAGTGAGTAAATAAAGAATCAGGTCAGTATCCTTCCTTTTCTGCCAGACTAAACCACCTAGTGACTAAATAATAGCGGGGGTGGGGAAGTGTCTTCTTATAAAAGTGTTCAAGCTAATATATGAAAACAAAACGATGCATTTAGAATTTCACCATTGTGTGACATCAGTGAAGTAATGGATCTCTAGGCATTGAGAATTAATGGCTGTTAAGATAAAAAAAGGAATGAAAACCAGACCTGATGTGCCTCATGATGAAAGGACACACCACCCCCTACAGTCTTGCCAAGGGGGTAGAACCTGAGTCTGATCCAACTTCTGGATTCAGCTGCCAGTTTCTAGGCGTATGAGAGAGAGGAGCCTGTTGAAATGTACACACCGTGACTGTGCAGGCAGTAATAGACTGTGGGAAACTCTCCTGGTCAAACAACTCAGGATCTTCACAGATACATTGGAAGGAACAGAAAGGGAACCAAGAGACTCATAAAAAAAAGTGGGAACCAAGAGACTCATAAAACATCAAAAACTTTTTAAATGGGGGTTACTTCTGGAGGGACACTCAGATAGGTACTGGAGGGGCCTCTGGGATGTCAGGGAAAGTTCTATTTCTTGCCCTGAGTGGTGATTACAAGGAGTTTGCATTAAAATCACTCACTAAGTTATACATTTTAGTGTAGTCTTCTGTATTGTGTGTTATTTTGCAATAAAAATATTGTTAAAAATAAAGACAAGGCAAAAAAAAAAAAAAATCAAGAGGCCTGTGTTGGGGAGTGGATGTGGCTCAAGCAGTTCACCTACCACTTGGGAGGTCCTGGGTTTGGTTCCCAGTGCCTCCTAAAGAAGACGAACAAGACAGCAAGCTAACATGACAGGCTGGCACGGTGAGCTGACACAACAAGATGACGCAATGAAGAGACACAAGAAGGAAAACACAATGAGGGACACAATAAGCAGGGAGCGGAGGTGGCTCAAGTGATTAGGTGGCTCCCTTCCATATGGGAGGTCCCGGGTTCGGTTTCTGGGCCTCCTAAGAAGAAGAGGAGCACACAATGAACAGACACAGAGAGCAGACAGCAAATATAAACAATGGGGGGAGGGGGAGAAATAAATAAAATAAATAAATTTTTTGAAAAGTTTAAAAAAAAGGAAGCCTATGTTAAAAAAAAAAGAATGTGGTGTCTTAAAAATATTTATTAAGTCATGGTGCCTAACTTCATTTTCATAAGACTAAAAACATCTCTTGGTGTCAATATCACGAGGACGAATATTTTCTCAGTAGCAAGAACCTTGGGCCCTCAAGCAGGCTAACAAACAATAGCCAGGTGGCTTCTATTAATAATGAACAATCTCATGTCCTTGCCACCTGAGCTTGATGTCTACCTATAACCTGTCTGCCTTCAAGTGTAACAAGAGAAGCTTGGATGAAATGATTTCCAAGGTTTTTTCTAGCTCTGGAAGTCTAACTGTCATTCTCAGTTTATAAAACTGAAGCTGGCCTTTCTTGCATTTCAAGATAAATATATTATCGCCTGCAATAAATTTAAATGCATGTTATAAAACAGTTAACCTTATACATATATATATAACAAATAACATTTATGTAAACAAATGCACATATATGCATATGTATTATATATCATTTTACAAAAAAAAATAAAAAATAAAAAAATATAAACAGTTAACCTTCTTAAAGTCCCTTTATCTGCTGTGATGCCTTCTCTGTGGGTCTCGCCTTGACTGCTACTGATTCCTGGAAATATAAGCATCAATAGCTGGTTGATTAAATAAATTGGTACGACCAAACTATGGATTTCTATGCTGTTATCTGCAAGGATGAGCTGGACCTGTATTATTGATATTGTGTAAACGTTTCCAAGATGAGAGAAAAACACAAATTTCAAAACAGTACCCAGTATGTCAACATTGAGTTTTTTAAAAATTGAATGGAAATCTCCACCCAAGTTAACATTAGTTTTCTCCAAGGAGTAGAGTAGGGTGGGTGGGAAAATGTTATGAGACAAACAAGGGCATTTCAACATTTTTGTTTGTGTGCAGTTGCTTAAAAATGTTTAAATGTGAAGAAGAATATAGTGCAAATAGTAAATGTGCAGCTTGAATTTTCACAAACAGTGCTCTTGGAAAACAAATCAGAACAGCCCGGAGTCCAGAGATCTCATGCCTCCTCCAGTCAGTAACTCCCACAACGGCAACCACTATCCTTGTTTCTAACTGTTCTATTAATTTTTCTGAGCAAGATTACTTCTACAATACAAAACTTCAAAAGAAAATAGCCTCAATGTAAGGACTTCATTTATTTATTTAATTTTTTTTTGAGGTACCAGGGCCAGGGATTGAACCCAGGACCTTGTATGTGGGAAGCCAGCGCTCAACCACTGAACCACATCGGCTCCCTTGAGTTGGTTTTTCATTTGTTTGCTTGTTGTTTTTCATTTGTTTGTTTTAGGAGGCACCGGGAACCAAACCCGGGGACCTTTCCATGTGGGAAGCAGGTGCTCAACCACTTGAGCCACATCTGCTCCCCAGAGATTTCATTTATTTACTCAACAACAAAAAGAGATAACCTACTCTAAGAACACAAAATTAAAGGCTGGTCCCCAACTCCAAGGAGCTCACAGAGAAGCGGGAAACTAAATGAAACTAAATGAAACAAAAACTAAATGACTAAGTAACAGGCCCCCTGTAGAAGTCAGAATCCAGTGGTATCCGTGCTGGGGACCACTGGGGGAGGCTGAGGAAGGTTTCACAAGAAAAGTAGGGTTCTCAAGGAGCAGCAGGAGCTGGCTGTCAGCAGTTGTACAGGTAGGAAGGCTAGAAAGAAACTTCGTAAGGGAGCACAAATGAAAACCAGCCCTTTAAGAAACGAGCCTCTGGGAGGGCCTGGTTCAATCATTAATCAAATCCTCCTGATCGGGTTACCTGGGCCACATTTATTTGCCAGCTGCTTAACGAGGACAAGGAAGTCATAGGGAACCTTCCTGGTGGCCCAGGAGGCTGCTGCCATGCAGGGTGCAGAATCCAGAAGGCCTCTAATTAAATTCAACCACTGTGAGAAATACATCTATGGCTTCAGCGTGCCCAAGAGCTGCCCGCTCTGCCGGCAAGACGTGGGCTCCAGGAGGCTGGAGGAGGCACCCGTTAGCATCTCTAATCCGTTTTCCAATGGGCATCAAGAAAAGTGTTCCTTCCTCCTCAGACCAACTCAGGGGACATTTCTTAGGTACAGTCATTTTTTTTTTTTTTTTTAAGTATTACGTTGAACTGTGCAAACGTTTCCTTCTGTGGTGTAGCTAGTAGAATTTTCTTTTTCTAACATGTACTACAGTGTGAGGTTGGGAAAGTGATTTCTACATTGTTTTGACTTCAAATCCTGAGAGGCGGGCCTATTTGTTTCATAAAAATAAATGGCTTGCACACTCATCTCCTGCAACCAGAATTGCAAGAATGCATGGAGGTCAAAGCAGCTTTTACAATTTTAAGAAAGAAAAACCAACAACCTGGAGATTTCATACCCATAGATCTTGTGCTAAAAGGCCCACTGGGAATATTGACCCAGCAGTGAATCTTATCAAAATAATACTTTTCATAAGAAGCACTTATGGGCCATTAGTTTGTAACTTCTGTGGCAAACAGGAACCATGCACAATGCCTGAAGAATGGCCACTTAAAGACAATTTTTTTCCCTTTATTAGAGAAGTTATGGGTTTCCAGAACAATCATGCATAAAATACAGGATTCCCACACACCGCCCCACCAGCACCACCTTGCATTGGTGTGGAGCGTTTGTTACAACTGATGATAGCACATTTTAAAAATTGGACTATTAATTAAAGCCAGGTGAAATGAAATGAAGATTAGCGCTGGTCTATATCATTTGCAGATACCACCTTGGCTCTGATTAAGAAAGACTTCAGGGAAGCGGGAGTGGCTCAGTAGATAGAGCCCCCGTTTACCATATGGGAGGCCCCGGGTTCGCTTCCCGGGGCCTCCTTGTGAGGGCAGGACGGCCCGCGCGGCGCGAGGGGCTGATGCAGCGGGACCTCACAGCAAGGGGGAGATAAGCAGACACGGAGAAGACACACAGCGAATGGACACAGCAAGCACAAGCAGCAAGGGGGGGAATAAATAAATAAAT
>JAQZBX010091577.1:0-12375 GCA_029593785.1 Cabassous unicinctus
CAGTCATTCACTGAAGAGGAAAAACAGATGGCAAATAAACACATGAAAAGATGTTCAACATTATTAACCATCAGACAAATGCAAATTAAATACACAGTGACTATCAATAACACCTATCAGCTGGCTAAAATAAAAAATAGTGATGATACAAAAAGCTAGCAAGGGTGTAGAAAACTGCATCACGCATACCTTGTTGGTGGGACTGGAAAATGGTACAGCCACTCTGGAAAACATTTTGGCAGTTTCTTACTGAGCAAAACACGCAACTGCTGTAACCCAGTAATTGCACTCTAGGGCAATTATCCCAGAAAATGAAGACTGACGTCCTACATCAGGTGAACGGCTAAACAAATTGTGGTCCATCTGGAACATCAAATACCATTCTGCAATAAAAAGAAACAAGTATTGACACGGACAATAATTTGGATGTATTTCAGGAGAATTATGCTGATTGAAAAAAAGCCAATCTTAAAAGGTTATATACTGCACAATTCCATTTACATAACATTCTTGAAATGATAAAGTTTTGGGGATAGGGAACAGATTAGTGGTTGCCAGGGATTATGGGGAGCAGGTGGGTCAGAGGTGACCATGGGCTATTAAAATGCAGCAGGAGGCATCTTTGTGATGGAACTGTTCTGTGTCTTGACTGTGGTGGGGTCACATGAATCTACACATGTGATAAGATTTCATAGAACTAAGTATACGCCCGCACACCTCCACTCACACACACAAGTAAATGCACGCCAAATTGCTGAAATCTGAATAAGGTTGATAGGTTGTATCAATGCCAACTTCCTGGGAGTGATGATGTATTATATACAGGATGTTACCATGGGAGAGACTGGATCAAGGGTATATGGGCTCCCTCTGTATTATTTCTTACAAATGTAAGTGAATCTATAAGTATCTAAAAGTGAGCCCTTTTTTGTTGTTGTTTTGTTGTTTTATAATCTACAGTGGATGTTGGCTTGGCAGGGTCGAAAAAAATATTTAGCATAGAAACATGAAGTGATTACAAATTTTAATTTATATAGGAGGAACTATTTCTTTACCAAAACTATCCACCACACCAGCATACATACAGCATTCTCTTTGGAAAACAGAACAATCTCTCAATAAGTGTTTGTGGACCTCAGCTTCTTTCTTCCCTGTAGGGAGATTCATTGGAGGAATAAGATACAAACATTTTCAACTAAACAATGGTATTATTTAGAAATCCCAATCTGAGGTTCAGGAACAATGTTGTCTGTTGCAAAGGGTGGTACAGGAGCTGGGAAGTATGAGCTGTAGGTAAAATCCCAGTTTCCTGCTGCTGGTTTGTGGCAGAAATGTGGCCCTATTGTGAAGCCTCAGCACAAAGGAAAACCACCCAGATTCTCAAATTCAACCCTAGCCTTGAACTGATATGACCCTTGAAGGAAAAGCTTCTCCAGCTTCCCCTGATGAGAGGGAATATTTCCTAGAAATATACCTGTGAGTACTCTTCTAGAAGAATGCCAGTGATGTGAAATCTTCTAAAACTCAGCCCAGAACTATTCTCCTCTCAAGAAAAGAAGAGTTAAATTCATCAATTTTGTCCAAGAAAGTCAAGGGTGAGGGTGGGGGAATAGTAGTTTGGGGTGTAATTTAAGGGGTGGGGGAAATAACTCTTCCATTATTCCTCTGTCTGAATATTCAAAGTCTGGAATACATCAAAAGCATTTAAAAATAAAGAGGATTGTTTTAGTTGTCTGTCATCACAATGCAGTTTCCATATTATTTAAAATAGCAAGCTATCTTTGGGTGACATTAGCCTTAGTGATGTGAGTTGCAGTTTTCTTTATGATGTCAGGACTTAGCCATTTACTGAGTGGGAGGGGAGCTATGTGACAGAATGCACCTTAACAGGAAGAAAATTAGTTGAACTAGAGTTGTAAACTAGAGTTTACATTCCCTCAGTCTCTATTTTTCGTCTAATATTATCCCCATGCTACTGCAGCCTCAGCCAAGAGTTGAGTTTTACTCTTTCTAGGCCCTGGGATTTCCCCATCAGTAAGAAACATTAGGGCTAAGGTACATTAATAAATGCAAATACATTTAGCTAGAATTTGCTTGGCTGATTCTCAAAGAGAAAGGAAGGAAAGGGAATGGAGAACACCAATGATAAACTATTCTAAGGAACATTTTGAAATTGGCAACATTGCAAGAATGGTATTTCATGGTGATTCAGATGCATAATATGTTCTATATAATGTTTGGAATAAAGAAAATGATCACACCTTCTAGCTAGATGGCATTGCAAGGAATTTATTTGATATACAGTAAATATGTGAAAATGGTTACAAGTCATTTCAAGTAGAGTATGGGGTAAGATTCAGTGAAGATCTTTATAAAAGACATCGTGATATTTGGAGTTACATTATATTTCATTTGTGATGTAAGAGAAAAAAATGAATATTTCTGTTTATATTTTAAGTTATTTTAATTACAAAGTAGTTTCTCACAGAAGCCTGTATTAAGTGTAGTGATTGTATGTGCTTTATTAAGTGACATGTTACCATATCCCTCCTCGAAAGGAGGATTTGTGGCAAGAGATAATGCCACTCGAAGTAAAATGCAAGGCATGAATCCTGAAATTCGGCTGCTCATTAGTCCCACATAGGATTGCTTTACAATAAGCACATTAGTAAAAATGTACACATTCAAACTAATTTTTTATTACTGTGAAAAAATAAAATACAAGCCTGAACAGAAAATGAATTTAGTGGATGGAGGGGTCAGAGGGACCAGATTTTTTATTTCTTTTCATTTTTAATTTGATGAGGCTCTTTCATTTTATTTTGGTTTAATGCCTTAGGTCTTCTGCCCGTCACAAAACTGAAGTACTAAACAACCTAGCCAACATGGCATCCAGGTTGCCCAAACAGGGAAATAGCTAAATGCTGACAAAACTTGATTATTGCAGTTTATTTTCCATAGCAAGAAACTTAGGTCAACTCAAGGAAATTTCACAAACATGAACTACTAGAATTTTAGAGGAAGTAGATGCCCTAGTGAACTGCCAAATCTCAAGCGCTTGCTTTAACCTCAGAAGTAATTCTATCTTTACAGTTAATCAGAGACATGGTTAAGAAGTCAAGAGAAAATAGCCTATTTTGCCGGGAGTGCCTGTCGATGTCTCAATTCAAATAAACAAGACAAGCAAATGACCCGAGGACAGTCGTCTTTAAGAGTTTCTCTGGAATTCATAAAAGTCTTCCCTTTAAAGAGTGCTGTCTTTAGACTAGCTGTTTCACGTTGGCATTTTAGTTAATGAGCAAGTAGTTGTTTTGAGTGTTCCCCCGGTTTAGCTAATGTGTTCTTTGGAGTTTATAAACAGGTGGAAAATAGTTTGAGGTGATACTGGACCTAAGCTCTTCTCTATTTTCTGATTGATGTGACTAAAAAAGTTTGCAGGGAAAGTAATCGTGGATAGAAACAGTCTAATTTCAAGTCAGACATTCCTATCTCCTCACTTCATAACCTTTGAAGACTTTTATTTTTAGGAAGTACCAGGGATTGAACCCGGAACCTTGTACATGGGAAGCAGGCACTCAAACCACTGAGCTATATCCACTCCCCAGCCTTTAAAGCCTTTTAACTTCTCTGAGTGCATCTACAAAAAGTGTCCTATAACACCGCCCCTCTTCACTTCATATGTTTATCATGAGACCTTGATGAAATAACAGAAGTGAAACTGCTTTGTATAAAGTAAATATATTCTATTTTCTTTTCATAACATTAAAGTGAACTAAATTAAACCATCCTAGCTATCCAAACTGATTAAACATGTTCCATCAGTGATATCTGATCATTTTCACACTTGTAGTGAAAAGCTCATTGGTAATATATCAATATCATGGCTAAATCAATGGCTTTGAGGTCTTAGAAGAAAACTACAGACCAGAGATTGGCATGTCCATGGGATTTGAATAATGCTCTCTGCGGAATTAATAATTATTTAAGAAATAGTTGCCAAATGAAGTAATGAATGAACAAGTCTTGTCCACAGAAATAAATCCAACCCATAAATGACAGATTTGCAAGGAAAGGTACTCATGTAAAGGTCATTGCCTGTTTATACAAAATACCGTTTAGAAGAGCCTGAATTGCCATCATCAGAGAACTTTACGTAAGTTAAGACATTATTATCTCCTTATGATCCTATGAAAATAGGTATTTGAGATAATATATTTAGTTTATTTCTGATGTATGCTTATTGTTTTTCATGTTCCAAATGGGAAAAATTAGATGAAGGATCACTAGGGATCAATCATTCTGATGCCTGGATTTTGGTAACATAGATTGTATGTGCAAGTAGATTTTTGAATACCATACAGGAAGAAATACATGGGACACTCTTTCTCTTAAAACAACCTTTTTTTTTCCCCACAGAAAATGAGTTGCTGTAAATGCTTATTCATATACCAGTTAAGACTTGTGTGCAAAGCACTCAGAATGAATGTAATTATGCTCTGATCTTATCACTCTTACTAATGGAATACTAAGGAAATCTGTTAAGTACGGAGGTTTATAGAAGATTTCACAGCATAATAGTTACAGTGAAGTTGGCTTTTTAAATTTGAAGAAACGATTCCAATAGATTACTAAAAATAAGCAGAAAAGTCTTAGTATACGCTATTCTGCCAGCTCTGCAAAATAACACACTATTCTGGCTTGGAGTCTAAAGAAACTGGGTCCTTCTTAAAGAACACAAACTTGGGGAAAGTATACATTTAGTAAAAGTTTAGTTCAAAATACTTAACTACATATTATCTGTCTCGTTCTCCTTCTCTAGCCTCGAAGCTCGTCCTAAGGCATATTGTCAAAGTTATAGTAATCTGTTTGGAAAAATTTGAGAACATGTTTACTGATGACTTACTTTTATCCCCTAAGTATATCCCCAAATTTGATTATGTCTCAAACTTGGTTAAGTTCAGAATACCAGGCAATAGAAATAAATTATTCGATGCCCTTTCATCAGCAATATTTTTGGCAGCCTCAGTATCTGAGCTCCTGAGAGGCAGCACCCCATTGTTACACCCTGTGAAGAAGAACCCTTGGCTGGAAACATCCTACCTCTTTGTGATTCAGGTTTTCACCTTGCCCCTGTTCTACGGGCTTATTCTTTACCAATCTCTCTTTGGAAATATCTCTACCCGCAAGGATGACCTCTACTGATAGATAGGCTTGTCTGCCTTGCCATCGTGAGTGAGAATTGAACAAACCCTTTTCAGCTTGGTTGGAATTATTGAGAAGTTCTTTACAAGAAAATAAAGGAAAATATGACACTTCTTCAGGTATTAGCCATTGTATTTGTCTGCCCAGCATGTGCTCCTTCTTCGTCTGTCAACAAGTCTTGCCCCTGGTTTCCAAGGTGGGCATGTCACCCAGAGTAGAAAAACCATCTCTATGGCCTCAGTGATTGGTTCAAGAAGAGACACATAACCCAAGCTAGATAATACAAATGCTTCCTGGGATTTTGTACCTAAAGCTTTGTGATAAAGAACCCCTTTCATTTCTGAGGATGGAAATTTGAGGTAATTCCAGTACTGCCATATGACCATGTTCCCATCAAGTGGGTAAATAAAGGAAGAAAGTCCATCTGTAGAAAGAGTATGAGGCCAAGTAGAAAATGCAGAAAGTGAGAAGGAATACTGATTTTGCTTGAGGCCCAAGGTCAGTTCTTCCACTACCTTTTGTGAGCGAGCTACTAAAGTCCTGATTTTGACTTGTTTTTTGCAATAATTTCTGTCACTTATGACAAAGAGTATTGAGCAAGAACCACACATTTCCCAAAGTAAACCATTGAAAAGGGAGAGACTATAAAGCATAGTTTCTTTATGTGAGAATACCAAAAGTATGCCTACATATTAACTTGAAAATTACGTTTACCAGGCTCACAGGCATTTAAAAATCTCTAACTCACTCTACTTCGATATAAACCAGACCACTCTTTTTCAGTCCGAGATTGATTTGGTCCCCACTTTTAGTAAGTATATGGAGAAATTCTCAATACTTTGCAGATCTTTTCATTCATGCATTCCTTCCATTTATTCAATAAACATTGACAGTTCTACGGTGCCATGATCAATGGTCTAGCCACAACAGTTTCAAATATGAACCGAAAGAACAATTCACTCTAGGAGTTCATAGCATATTAAGGGAACAACACCTGAGGAGAGATATGGGAAGTCTAAGGAGAATGCAGCTAGTACACTGGAAGGGTGGGAAGATTAAGAAAGGCTTTAGATAGGAAGGAACGTTTGAGCTGTGTCTTAAAGAATGAGTGAAAATTTTCCAGCAGTGCCTTTCTCCAGTTGGTACTATCTCACCTTTCTTGTATCTGCATTTGAAAATGAAGACATTTGGAACATAAAAAGATGGTCTCAGTGCCAATTATTGGAGTTAAGGGAATTTAGGCTAAAAGCATACTAGAACAGGTGAGAAAGACTGTAATGCTCAAAAACAGATTTTGTGCTACAAAAATTGGATTCAGATGAAACAATATGGAAAGCAAGCTGAATAGGAGAAACGTCTGTTTCGTATTTCTGGGTAGTATTTGAATTTCTTTATTCTGGGACCACTTTTTAAACATGACTAATAATTCTGAAGGCATTGCATAGGTCCAGGAACGTCGCCAACATTTCAGGGCATGAAAACTATGACTCTCTTCACCATGGTTTTTTAATCATTTCAGTTCTGAAATTAACTTTCCAAAGACTTCTCATATTTGTGACTAGTAATTCATATTAGTTGATAAAGTAAAGGCAGGTTCTTATGATGGTATTGTTTTCAAGTACTAGCTTTACCCAAGGAAGTAATCATTAAAACACTGCCAAAATTAAACTAATAATCAAAATAATTTGGGGGAGTTTCAGAACTTGTATTTTTATTGTTTCTTTTAAGCTCAGAAATATATATATACTTTTTAAGTGAATACTCTCACCTTCAATTTCTTTTATGTGATTCTGTTTCATCCAGGATTCAATTTAAATAATTTTGTTTGAGTACATGTCATATTCTTAGGGCTGCATATTTATAAAACTAAGTCTAGTTTTATTTTATTTTATTTTTATTTTTATTTTTTTTAAAGATTTATTTTTTATTTTATTTACTCCCCCCCCTTGCTGCTTGTGCTGCTGTGTCCATTCGCTGCGTGTCTTCTCTGTGTCTGCTTATCTCCCCCTTGCTGTGAGGTCTTGTCGCATCAGCCCACGGCGCCGCGCGAGCCGGCCTGCCCTCACAAGGAGGCCCCGGGAAGTGAACCCGGGGCCTCTCATATGGTAAACGGGTGCTCTATCCATTGCGCCACACCCGCTTCCTGCCATGAGGTTGCTGCATCTGCCCACCGCACGGCTCAGGCCGGCGTGCCCTCACAAGGAGGCCTCAGGACGTGAACCCGGGCCTCCCATGTGGTAAACGGGGGCTCTATCCACTGAGCCACACCCGCTTCCCATAAGTCTAGTTTTAAAGTGGCTTGGGTGTCTGCTAATTAAGAATGTTCATATGCTTGATGATTTTCTTCTCTTTGTTCTCAAATATAGGAAGATAATTACTGTGGCTTGTTACATGAGTTCCAGCAGAAACTCTTCCTGTACAAATTATTTTTATGACATAGTTTGGAGTAAGAATGGGAAGGAAGTAGTTAGAATGGAACTGGATACTCTTCAGACACACCAAAGAGGTGGAAGGAACTTTGCAGAAGCCCGATGAAAAAGAATTAACATTAAATGAATCATAGAAAAATAGGAACAAACAATCGTATTTATATACAAAAGCACAGGGAAAAACTAAATTCTGGGAGCCAGTATGTTTTTAGGGAGAGAAGTTTAGTAATTATGGTCAGCTACTTTTAAAATAGAAAGGTTCATTTTTTCCAATACCGCCACCAACTTATTTTGTGACGCAAATCTTTATTTTACTAAAGCATCCTGAGGTGGTACTGATTTTGTCTGAATTCATTGAGGTCATGTTCTCATAAACTGTAAATCACACAGCTATACAAAAAGAACTTGCAGTAATGGAGTAGATTCTTTTCATAACCATATGCCACCCCATAGTGTATTATCTCTCTTCTCCACTCTAACTACTTATTTTCTGGAACACCCTGTTCATTGTTAAATGTTGCATAAGGTCAACAGCTCTGCCAGTAAGTAGTAAAGGCCAAATGACCTTGCCTTGTCTTCTTCTATCATAGTGTTACAAAACATATTTGGCAGATTGCTAAACTAAATTTGTGGCATATACATATTTTTCTAATTGTCTACTGTCAATGGACAAATTCCTGAAAATTTTATTTATTAAATAAAATTCCATCAAGATGGAAATAAAACACTCTTAAATAAGTGTTATAGACAACTGTGGTTTCTGGAAAATCAACCGATATGTTTCTTTCTGCTTGACAATTAATAAGACCATGAGTTTTTAAAAGGTTAATATGAGTTTTTGAAAAGCCTGATTGTCATAGAGCTCTTCATATTTTTCATGTTAAAAACAGCTCTGATTAAACGTTAACATGGACAATGCCTAGTTGTAATTTCTAGTATGAATGAGAGTAATGATTTGGCAGATATTTGACCTCCACTTTCAACTTTTGTTTATAGTCAAGGTTTGAGTACTTATAGGTAGCCACATAAAATTCAGTCTTAATTGAAATATTTTTTGTAGTGTTAGTAAATGAATGTTTGGTAGCTTACTGGTGATTAACTTTCAATATATTCTTGTGTGGATTAAAAAAAACCACTATCCCTCAAGAATATTCACTCTTCCAAAGAACATGAAAATATAATTATGAAAAAAAATGATTTAGGAAGAAAAAGGACAAGAGCAAACAAATTTTTGAAGGTTGTGTCTGCCTTGGAGGTTCTGAAGATATCTGAGAATTTTTAACTTGGGAATTCTTTAGTTTTCACAAGGATATCTTAAATTATCACAGGATTATCATTTCCACATGTATGGCTAGAATTTCTGAAATAATATTTTGAGGTACTTTAAAGAATGCTCCTTTCAGGAAACTATACTGATTCTGGGTTAACAAAAGGCTTCAAGGGTCAAAGTTGGGGAATTATTACTCTTCCCTCCAGTTCTGTTATTGACTTCATATGCAACCTTCAGGGACTTATTTTGTCCTTTCCTCTCTTTATTGGTAAGAATGACTGTTTTAAAGGTGTTATAAAACCAAATATTGATCTGACGGTGCTAAATAAAAGTGAAATAATGCTGGCAGTTCAAAACACCGCGTTCTTAAAAGCAGCTCTTTGTAATCACTTGCTGGTCACATGAGAATAGTTCACATATTGTTTCTGGCAATACTCGCTGGTAAAATCATCCTTTTCCATTCCTCCAAAGCCTTATCTAGAAATGTTGGAAGATCGGTTCTTCAGAAAGTAGACAAATCTTGTGATCATGCCAATCAAAACTGTCTGAGCTAAGCCTGGCCACTTCCCAGCTTCATTCTCTAAAGGTCATGTTAGCCGATTTTGGTATCTGATATGTCATGAATGTTAAAATGAATATCCCATCACTGGACTCACACCTCTTCTCTCTCAAGAGCAGTAATGTCGTTGCTCTTGGCTGCCACAAAGTGGCAGTGTGCCCACTAACTTCTCCATTAGTAAACCCAATGTTGGCCTTCAGAAGGAACCATGGCAGGAAAGCTACACCTCAAGTTTAGGGTTGCCAGATAAAATACAGGATGCCCAGTGAAGTTCGAATTTCAGATAAACAACAACATACTTATGCTAAAAATGTGTTCATTGTTTATCCGAAATTTGAATGTAACTGAGCACCCTGTATTTTCATTGCTAAATCTGGCAACTCTACCCAAGATAAACTTGACTCTAGCAATCATGTAACTTTTTACAGTTGAAATACATCTATTTTTATTGTTTGATTTTAAAATTCTATATTTATTAAATTATGGAAACTCTTTAGTTAGGGAATCTATATTTTTCCACTCTACCTGACTTCCATTCAGCACACGGTACCAGTCTTTCATGAAAATGAATGCATTTGAAGGTATATTTCTACTGCTTTTTTTTAAAAGGAGGTACCTGTACCAGGGATTGAACCTGTGACCTCATATGTGCGAAACAGGCACTCAACCAGTGAGCTACACCCACTCTGCTCTAATACATTTTAAAATGCTGTTTTCATCATTAATAGTAAACTAACAGGTATTTATTGGCCGCCTACTATGTGCAAAGCCTTGTGTCAAAGGAGTTAGAAAAGGCTTTGCAGAAGGTGCAGGAGTTGATCTAGATCTTGGGAAAAAGGAAAGAATTGGATGGGTAGAAAGGAGATACAAGAGCATTCTAGGTGGGTGGATGGGCATCTTATATAGCAAAACAAATGTTTTATGAAAACTTAAAGGTTTAGTCCAAAGAATTAGTTAGAATATTGAACAATTAATATGATTCATCCATTCATTCTAGTGCCCAGGACAATCCTGGCATATATCATACGTACTCAATAGTAAATGAATTGAGTTATTTCAAAAAATAAGAATAGCACTGGGCTAGATTGAGCCATGTTTTTCCTAATTTTAATCCAGCTGAGATTTCTCCTGTACTTTTAATGAAATTACTGCAAGCTTAACCAAAAATGATCTAACTTTTATTACATCAGTCCTGTGTGATTTTTTTCTTTATGAAATGCTGTATATTAGGTGTTTGTTCCAACAATATAGTCAATATATTCAAATGTCAGTTGAAGTTTCAAATTTTTAAATTTTGTGCAAAGTGTTCCATAAAACTTTGCCCTCAAAATGTCTTATTCTATTAGAACTGTTGCATGAAAACTATGGTTTGTGCAGCTTTCCCTTCCATCTTCAGAGAGCTGAAATTTGCACCCTCCATGTGACCCCCCCAAAGAATATACTCATCTATGCTTCTAATTGTCATGAAGTATTTTCTTTGTAGAAAGGCTCCATGTGTCTTATAACTCTGCAGGGAAAATAAATCATCTGTTTTTTATTGCAAGGGGAAGATAGTGAAAGAAAATCTGCAATCGCTATATTTTGAATAGTAAATCAGGTATGAAATCCATACTGAGCTGCAGAGATATTGTCTAACACAACTTAACTATAAGTAAACATGTTCTATGTTATTCATTTGTGTCATAGCTGGGAAGTATGTACTTTAGCTATTTAATGACTTTATTATTTTTTGGAAAATTACCTTATATTTGACCATTTTAACAATCTTCTATTTTTAGGTAAGACAATTTATAGGGAGTTTATTCTTTTATCATCAAATCTTGTTCTTTGAATATTATGTAACAGATAGCACTTTAGGGTGCTATACAAACAAATCTTCTTTAAATGCCACTTCTTTCTAAAAGACTTTGAAGTAGTTTACAAATATAAATTTAAAATAGGTTATGGTTGTTCAAATAGTTATATTATTATTAGCTGAAGGTCTTATACATTTGCTAAAGGGAATTAACTAATTTGGTTTAAAGCTTTCCAGTTAAAGAAGCAAAACAGGAAACATGAGTGGTTACAGGAATGGCAAGGAAGTGGAGTTATATTCTCTGGTAAGGAAATTGATTTATAAATATCCAAGCTGCTGACTTATGGCAAATTTATGTTTTGATGGCATATAGAATAGAAGAAAGGAGTCACATTTTCTTATGAAAATCAAATATCTTTACTAGAAACTGAGTAAATGGCAACACCATCTTGGCAAAAAGATGGGCAAGTTAAGAACACATGGCAACAATAATACCTGCACCTAATTCATGACCACAGAAACGGAAGTACAGGGTGTTCCAAAAGTACAGAAAATGGAGATAGCTTGATAAGAGGCAAAGAATATTTAAAACCAAGTGAGACTGGCTGGGGAATGATGGAAGGGAGTATTGTATAGTGGTTTAAAAAGCATGTCACAGTGAGTGGTGTCATCAACTTGGTGATGTAAGGCATCCCCTGGAAAAGTGTCCCTTCAAAAACAACTAATAAAAGGACAAATCCCACTTGCGTAAGGTGGAATGACCATCACCAACCCAGAATTCTCAGGATTGGGGAATAAAATATGGACTAGAGTGGACTTACTGGTATTCTACTATAGACTTATTGGGATTCTAGCAATGGAAGCAATTATATCATGGATGCGGAGACAGTGGCCACTGGAGGTGCTGAAGTCAGGGAGAGGGAAAAAGAGGTATAATATGGGGCCATTTTCCGGACTTGGAATTGTCCTGAATTACATTGCAATGACAGATGCAGGCCATTATATATCCTGCCATAACCTACAGAATTGAGTGGGAGAGAGTGTAAACTACAATGTAAGCTATAATCCATGCTTAGTGGCAATGCACCAAAATGTGTTCATCATTGCAATGAATGTACTA
>JAQZBX010091579.1:0-12367 GCA_029593785.1 Cabassous unicinctus
CTAGAAGAAAATGTAGGGAAACATCTTCAAGACCTTGTAATAGGTGGTGGTTACTTGAAACCTACACCCAAAGCACATGCAACAAAAGAAAAAATAGATAAATGGGACCTCCTCAAAATTAAACACTTTTGCACCTCACAGGACTTTGCCAAAAGGGTGAAAAGGCAGCCAACTCAATGGGAAAAAATATTTGGAAATCATATATCTGATAAGGGTTTAATATCCAGGATATATAAAGAGATGCTACAACTCAACAATAAAAAGACAAACGACCCAATTAAAAAATGGGCAAAAGACTCGAATAGACATTTCTCCAGAGAAGAAATACAAATGGCAAAAAAAACACATGAAGAAATACTCAACATCACTCATGATTAGGGAAATGCAAATGAAAACTACAATGAGGTATCATTTCACACCTATCAGAATGGCCACTATTAAAAAGACAGAGAACTACAAGTGTTGGAGAGGATGTGGAGAGATAGGAACACTTCTTCACTGTTGGTGGGAATGCAAAATGGTACAGCCACTATGGAGGACTGTTTGGCAGTTCCTAAGGAAGTTGAATATAGACTTGCCACGTGACCCTGCAATACCACTACTGGGTATATACCCAGAAGAACTGAGAACAGTGACACGAACAGACATCTGCACACCGATGTTCATAGCAACATTATTCACCATTGCCAAAAGTTGGAAATAACCAGGTGTCCATCAACAGATGAATGGATAAACAAACTGTGGTCTATTCACACGATGGAATATTATGCAGCTGTAAGAAGAAATGAAGTCATAAAGCATATGACAAAACGGATGAACCTGGAGGACATTATGTTGAGCGAAGCAAGCCAGACACAAAAGGACAAATACTGTTTGAATGCGTTACTATGAACCAAATATATTGTGTAACATATTGTTTGATTCAAAAAAATTTTTATATGTATCCAGTACATTTAATTGAGAAATGTATATATTTATTCATCTATGTTAACTTTTAGGTATTAACTGTTTATATTTTCAATTATTAAATGTAAAAAATAAAGTAAAAAAAAGAACAAAAAAACCCCAAAACACTGGTTTTAGAGTCAGTCTCTTTAAGTTTGTATCCTGGTTCCATCACATTTTAACTATGTGACAATCAGGAGGTTATTTTGCTTAAGTCTCAGTTTCCTCATCTGTAAAATTGATGGCCTTAATATCAGTACCTATCTTTCAGGGTTATTGTGAGGATAACATGTGATAAGACATGTAGTATGTGTGGCAGAGACCTTCAACAAATGTTAGTTATTATATGATACACATGACAACTAGCACATACTATATAACATTAGGACGGTGCAGTTTTGGATGTCTATGTTTCTCACTAACTTGTCTTTTCATAAAATAATGTAATTTCAAACCCAAAGCACATGACTATATATTTTACTAATTAGTGTTCATTCACCTATTAGACATCTGCTATGTCTTCTCTTCTGGTAAGTCTTTCCTGACCACATACTTAACGCTTTGTGTCACCCACCTTCCTTAAAAATAAATTGATTACAACACTCTCCACATTATGCTGGTTTATATCTGTCTCCCTTAATATACAATATATTTGTTTACATGCCTGTGGGCAGTGACTGTGTTTTATTCATCTGTGAATCCCCAGGGCCTAGCAAAGAAAGTAGTAAATAGAAGGCTTACCTTACTAAAACAATGAGTGAATATTGAATTTCAAATCTCCTATACTTCCCAGGTCTTCAGTATTATAGGATGGTTATAATGTTCAAAATGATAACCATAAGTCCACTGAAATTTTGAGACACTGAAGAGACATGTTAATGATATCCTCAAGAAGAAAATAATTATCAGCAACATATTAAATCTTCTATTAAATCTTTTAGTCAATGTGAAAAATAAATTCCTCAATCATAGGAATCTGGTTTATAGTTATAACTGATACAATTTAAAAACTAGTGATTTTTATATACCAAGTAAATGAATGTGCTATTTAAAAATAATTAAAGGATAAGAGATTGATTTCCAGAATGACAGTATGAGGAGCTTTACTGACCTGCTCCCACTGGAACCTAGGAAAATTATTTTAAAATATCCATTCAGAGCCTGAGGAAATGGTCCTTAGAGCAAATAGCAAATGAAGAAAACATCTAGTAAAGAAAACCTATAAAAATTCACTTAGGTAAGAATCCATTGTATTTGAACCAAGTCCACTTACTGCCTACCCTATCTCAGTGCAGCAAGACATAGATTCTACTCGACTGCTACAGCTAAGAACAAGGGATCCCTCTCTACCCAGCTCCCACCCATAGAGCTTTCTCCCCATGATGATCAGGACTTCAGCACCACACATCCTGTTCCTATCTACCTGTTGCTGAAGCTAAGTCCTGGGCAAGTGTGGTCAAGAGATAGGGGCAGAGAATACTGGGGCCCCAATTAACTTTGTGCTGGCTCATGCCAGGTGAAGCAAAATGAGAGGACTCAGGTTGCCGACCTCCCTCTACCACCATACCCAAGCACCACCACCACTCCCAGGAACCCAATATCTATGAAGCACTCAGCTCCTAAAGTAGGGTTGTCACTTAGGGAGAAGGCCCCCACCCCCCTCACACCCACACCCCCAGCTCAACCCTGGCTGAGATTTTGCCTGAGGGAAGAAGCAGCTGTTAAATAGCTCCTAATGTCTTTCTAAAGGAACTAACAACATTTGTAAAAGAACTTAAACAAATTTAAGCCTAAGGGTGTCCTTAGAACAGTGGAGGTTGTAGGGAAAGGCAAGTAGGAACAGATTCATAGATTTAATGAAGATAAAGCCTAGACTGTAGGGTGGCTAGATTGCAAAAAAGAAACAAAAAATAAGACAGCTGGGAGAAGCCTTTCTGAAGTCAGACCAAATAAACAAAAACTATTCTCAAAAACTATTTCTGCAAAAGAATTTGATTGGATTAGTCTGCAGAACCATTTATACTCCAGGACAAGGCTGAAAACAATAAAGCAATCAGCTGACAATCAGTGGAGTTTAACAGCTGGGTGAAGTCAGGAACGGAGAGAAGAGAGCCCTACAAATACCATCTTCTCAAGGTGACTGTGGCCATGCCCACAATTGCATGTGCCTGAGGACCTACATCAGAGACTTAAGACTGGGCAATCTAAAGTTTATTTTAAATAAAAACAAACAAACAAACAAAAAACAGATAAATAAATTTAAAAAGACTGCATGGGGACAATAACCCAAAGAATATTGAAATCCCATCCTGGGAAGTCCTGCTTCATTCTCTAATAGAGGGACAAGAATCCCCAAGTACATGGACAGTGCCTAGCGAAGGTGGATAGACCATTATGCCAGGCTCTTGATATTGGTGGTTGTACCTATGAACCTTGTTCTTGTGAAATTAAAACTTAGCCTACTATTATATATTGCCTAAGAGTTATCTCCTGAAAGCTTCCTTGTTGCTCAAATGTGGCCTCTCTCTAAGCCAAACTCAGCATACAAACACACTACCTTCCCTCTGGCAAGGGACCTGACTCCCGGGGATGAGCCTCCCTGGCACTGAGGGATTATTACCAAGAGCCAACTAGCGATGCATTTAGAAAAAGACCTTGACCAAAAGGGGGCAATATTAAATATAAATGAGTTTTTATGGATAAGAGATTTCAAAGTGAGTTGGGAGGTCATTCCAGAGGTTACACTTATGCACGACTCAGCAGGATCTCATTGACTGCCACAGTAAACAGTGCCTCAAAAAGTGGGGCTCCTGAGGGCTATAGAGACACCTAGACACTATAGACAGGGTAGACAATCTCAGAAATTCTACACCCTGTCAGTGGGCCTTACTTTGGAATATATGCTCCCCAATGTAACAGAGTTAGACTCATTTATAATTTCTCTACACATGGTTCCTCTGCTCCTTTTATTTGAACATATAATTAGCACTATGCTTATTAAATATAGGCCCCAGAGACTTAAATCTTCAGACTGTTCATATGCCAGTTGAGCCCTGAATCTCAGCAGAGTGCAACACCTACTCTCCAGTTCATTGGACTCACCCAGGACAACAAAACAATGATGATGGAAAACATCCATCCCAAAAAGCTGAGAGTATCCACAACTGCAAGCAAGACAGTTCCATCCATCTTCCCCATGGGATCTAAGCCCCCTCTCAAGCAGAAGCAGAGTGGGCATCATCATCCCCAACTCCCCAAGATTGAGGAATGAATAAACATAAGGGGGGAATGCAACTATGGACTAAAGTAGACTTATTCTAGCAATGGAAGAACTTGTATCATTGATATAAAGGCAGTGGCCACTAAAGATTCTGAAGGGAGAGAGAGGGAAGAATAGGTGTAACATGGGGCATTTTTGGAACACTGGAATTGTCCTGCATGACACTGCAATGACGGACACAGTCCATTATACATCTTTTCAAAACCTATAAAATTGTGCAGTACAAAGTGTAAACTATAAACCATGGTTAGCAGCAATACTTCAATATGTGGTCATCAATTGTAACAATTTTACCACACACAAAAAAAGTCATTACAGTTTAACAACAACAACAACAAAAAACAAACATACTGAATTCTTGCAGATTAAGCTACTGAACTAGTAAGGTTATGCAATGGGAAAAATCCTGGCAATAAAAAAATTATTTTTTGAATCTCAAGCAAAACAAAACAAAACACAAAACTGGGTGAGGAACAAACTTCAATAAATGAATCCAGCTAGTCACTAAGCAAATAAGAAAGAATAACAATAACATGTACCAGGGAGTAGTGAAGACTACTACCTAGAGTTGCTATAATATAGGACTTAAAACATTCAGTTTCAAATAAAAAAAACTAAAGGCATATAAAGAAGCAGGAAAATATGACCCATTCACCAGAAAACAAAACAAAACAAAACAAAAAAATAAACAGGCAATAAAAACTGACTGTGAGAGCAACCAGACCTCATATTTAAAGGAAAAATAATTCAAAGTTACTATCATAAATATGTTCACAGAACTAAAGGAAAACATGATTAAAGAAGAAAAGAAAGGTATAATACCAATGTTGCATCAAATAGAGAATATCAACAAAGAGAAAGAAATTCTTTAAAAGAACTAAATGGAAATTCTGGTGTTGAAAAGTACAATAAAGTAAAAAATTCACTTGAATGATTCAACAGTAGATTTGAAATAGTACAAGAATTAGTGAATATTGAGGAGGATTAATAGGGATTGTGCTAGTGAAAGAACAAAGAGAAAACAGAATGAAGAACAATGAACAGTGTCAGAGAAATTGGGCCACCATTGATTGCAGGAATATATACATAATAAGAATAAGACAAGAAGAGGAGTGAAAAGAAATATTCAAAGAAATAATGACTGAAAACATCCAAAATTTATTGAAAACCAATATCCTATACATCTAGGAAACTAAAAAAAAAATCCAAGGAGTGTAAACAGAAAGAAATCTTCAAACAGACACATCAGAGCAAAAGAGCTGAAAATCAAAGACAAGGAGAAAATCTTAAAAGCAGTAAGAGAAAAGAACCTCAATAAGATTAAAGGTGATCTCTCAGGAGAAATAATGGAGGCCAAAGGCAGTAAGATAACATAACCAAAGTGCCCCAAAGGGGGAAAAACAGAAAACAAAGAATCCTATATCTAGCAGTTATTTTTCAAAAATAAAGGTGAACTAAAGACTTTCCAAATTAAAAACAAAAAAAAAAAAAAAAAACCTAAGAGGATTTGTTGCTGGCAGACAACCTTACAAGAAATACTGAAGGAAACTCATCAGGATGAAAGCAAGTCACCCCAGGTATAATTCAAATCCAGACCAAAAAAAGCAAAGAACAGTGGTAAAGGTAATTATGCAATTATAAAAGGCAGTATAAATGCATATTTTTCTTCTTTTCTCTAACTGATTTAAAAAGCAATTGTAGAGTCTAACCCTGGAGAGATGCAAGATGGAAGAGATGAGAGCATCAGGGTGTACTCATCCTCCAGAAATGGCAAGATGACAGGCAGACTTGCCGGGTAAGTGGGATTCAGTGGAGAGCAGTGCGGGTGGTCAAGATGGGCAGCCCCACCAGTCATAGGAGAAACAGTGGGAGAGTGATACAGGAGTGGCATGGGCAGCCCAAGTGAGCGGCCCCACCAATCATGGGTAAAGGGCGGGGAAAGCAGTGGGGAATCGGCACAGATTGCCAGTAGGAGAGGAGTGGCCTACCTAGGAGCAGGGGGAGTGGGGCAGGCAGCCTATGTTGGCAGCCATGCCTTTCATAGGAAAGGGTGGGGGAGCAGCCTGCTGTCTTGTGGCAGGGGGAGTGGCAGGTAGCCTTACTGGGCAGGGAGGGGGAGCAGCAAATGTGATCTTGAGATCTTGCTGGGAGTGACTGGGGGAAGTGGTGAGGGTGGTCTTACAGAGCGCAAGGGAGCAGCAAGGGGACAGAGCTGCGAGGGTGGCCTGCAAGAAATGATGGAGTCATGGGGAGAGCAGCATGGGCAGCCTGTGAGATATCTTGCCTGGTATAGGCAGGTAAAGGGGGAAGCCAGATGGTGGTCTTGGACTCCAGAGGCCAGGGTACTGTGGTACAACATCAAAGAAGAAGCTGGATGCGTAGATTGAGAAAGGCTGCTGCAGAGGAACTGGCTCTTAGGAACTGACTCTTTGGAACTGGTCTGAACCCCTTTGTGGGTTCCTGGCCTGATGAGTTAAAGATGGGCAAGTCTAAAGAATTAGAATAAGCTGAAACAAGTGTTAAAGAAGAGTATTTTCACAAAACCAAACAATAGTAAAACCCTAGACAAAAGAGATAAACTGACCATCACAAGATAAGCAGGTGCCTAGACACCAGCAAAAAACTACAAGCCATTCTAAGAAACTGGAGATAGGGTGCAACTGAAAACCTGGAAGAACTGGAAAAAGAAAAGCAAATTAATCTCAAAGGAAGAAAGAAGAAATAAAGAAGATTAGAGCAGAAATAAATAAAAATGAAAATAAAAAATAGAGAAGTAACAAAACCAAAAGCCAGTTCTTTGAGAAGATTCATAAAACTGACAAACCCTTAGCTAGACTAACAAAGAAAATAAGAAGCAAAAAAAATCAGAAATGAGAGAGGAGACATCACTACTGACCCCACAGAAATAAAAAGGATAATAAGAGAATATTGTGAACAACTGTATGCCAAAAATTAGACAACTTAGGTGAAATTGATAAATTCCTAGAAACAAATGAACAAACCTACACTGACTCTAAAGAAATTATAACACTCAATTGCAAGTAAATACGTTGAATCTTTCACTAAAAACCTCATAACAAAGACGAGCCCAGGACCAGAAGGCTTCACAGGGGAAATCTACCAAGCATTCCAAAAAGAAATAATACCCAATCCTGCTAAAACTCTTCCAAAAAACTGAGGAGGGAACATTACCTAATTCATTCTATGATGCCAACATCACACTAATACCAAAATCAGACAAAAATGCTACAAGAAAAAAAAAAATTACAGACCAATCTCTCTAATGAATTTAGATGCAAAAATTGTCAACAATATATTGGCAAGTAGAGTCCAACAAAACAAACAAATTATATACCATGATCAAGAGGGTTTTATCAAGGTATACAATGGTGGTTCAACAAAAGATAATGTAATAACCACATTAACAAAGCAATGAAAAAAATCTCATGATCATCTCAATCAATACAGAAAAGGCATTCAACAAAATCTAGCATCCTATCTTTACATATATTAAAAAAAACACTTGAAAAGACAGGAGTAGACAGAAACTTTCTTCAATATGCTAAAGGGCATATATGAAAAACCCACAGCTAACATCATACTTAATGGTGAAATACCGAAAGCTTTCCCTCTAATATCCGGAACAAGACAAGGATGCCCACTGTCACTACTCTTATTCAACATTGTAACTGGAAGTTCTTGCTAGAGCAGATAAGCAAGAAAAAGAAAAGATACCAAAATTGGCAAGGAAGTAAAATTTTCACTATTTGCAGATGACATGATCCTATATATAGAAAGTCCTGAAAAACCTACAACAAAGCTACCAGAGCTAAAAAAATGAGTTCAGCAAAGTGGCAAGATGTAAGATCAACACACAAAAATCAGTAGTGTTTCTATATACTAGTAATGAGCAAGCTGAGGAGGAAATTTTTTAAAAAGTCTGTTTACAATAACAACTAAAAGAATCAAATATCTAGGAATAAATTTAACTAAGGATGTAAATGACTTCTACACAGAAACCTACACAGCATTGCTAAAAGAGATCAAAGCAAATGTAAATAAATGGAAGGACATTCCATACTCATGGATTGGAAGACTAAATATTGTTAAGATGAATATTCTACCCAAATTGATTTACAGATTCAAAGCAATCCCAATAAAAATTCCATCAGGCTTTTTGCAGAAATGGAAAAGCCAATTTTCAAACTTATTTGGAAGAGTAAGGGGCCTTGAAAAAGAAAAATAAAGTTAGAGGACTCACACTACTAGGTATAAATCCCCTAATCATGCTGCTTCTACTTCTCTTATTAGAACCTAAAATTTTTAATTTACTTGTTAAGTATATTTCTCAGACACTTAAAGCCTTCAGATTGTTCCGAAGCTGGGGGAACCCTGAAACCCAGCAGCTATGTAGGCAACTCCTACTCTCCAGTTTTTTGGGCTTCCCCTTGACAACTAACAAAACGATGATGATAGACCAGCCTCAGCCCAAAAGGAAGGTAAAACAACTGCAAGCAAAAACAACTATAAGGAAAACAATTCCATTCCTCTGCCTTATAATATCTATGTCCCTTCTCAGACTGAAGTAGTCAGGGTAGACATCATGCCAAATCCCACAACACTAAGAAATGAACAAAAATAAGAGGCGGGGGGGGGAGCATATGCAGCGCAAATGATTGAGCATCTGCCTCCCATGTACAAGGTCACCACCACCCCCACATACCCGATTCAATTCCTGGTATCTCCTAAAAACAAACAAGCGAAAAAACCAACTCTCATTGGGGAGCAGATATAGCTCAGTGGTTGAGCACCTGCTTCCCATGTATGAGTTCCTGGGTTCAATCCCTGGTATCTCCTAAAAAATTTAAAAATTAAAAATTAAAAACAAAGGAGAGTGTAACTGCTGACTAAACCAAAGTTACAGTTATTGTATTTGTAACAAGTAACAAGTAACATTGTTATAAAAATATAAAATTTTAAAAAATTCAAAAGTCTCCCCCTTCTCCCTTTGCAAAAATTCTTTTGATTGAAATCTTTCCTTAGCAAATAAATAAATAAATAAACAAGGCAATTGTATAAAAGCATATGCATATAATATATTGTTGGGCTCATAACATATGGAAATGTAGTAAATGTATAATGTATTTGCCAATAACAACACAAAAGAGGTGGGTTGGAGCAAAAACGTACTAGGCTTCAGATGGTAAAGTAATAATTATAACAATGTTTTGTTGGGTTTGAAACACTAATATATGCAATATGCATAACAATACTGTAACAAAATGGGAGAATAGGCTATAGAGCTATATAGGAATTAAGTTTCTATATATCACTGAAATTAAGCTAGCATAAAACTGAAACAGACAGTGATAATTTAAGATGTATATGCTAAATGCTAGACCACCCAATTATAAAATAATTCAAAATATACAGTGAAAAAATGTAAAGGAATTTAAATGTTCCAATATAAAATATTCACTTAACACAAATGTGGTATTTGAGACTGTATGCACTCCCCAAAATCATGTACTTAAAGCTGTTCCATTCCTGTGTGTGTGACCCTATTGTGGGTGGGACCTTTAGATTAGGTAACTTCAGTTAAGAGCTTTTTTATTAGATTACTTCAATAAGCATGACCCTGGGTGGGTCTTAATCCTCTTACTGGAGTCATTTATAAATGGGATGAACAAAGAAAAAGAGAGAGAGAGAGAAGCCACAGAACCAAGAAGCTTAAAGCAACAAAATGCAGGAGAGAAGGGAGAGACTTAGCAGACACCGCCATGTGCCTTGCTATGTAATAGAGGAGTCAAGGATTGCTGGCAGCCAGTCTTGGGGGAGAGAGCATCGTGTGATGATACCTTGATTTGGATATTTTCACAGCTTCAAAATTGTAAGCTTGTAAGCTAATAAATCCCCGTTGTAAAAACAAACCCATTTCTGGTACATTGCATTTCTGCAGCCTAGCAGGCTAAAATAGCAAAAAAAACAGTAAAGGAGTAACAGAGAAACTAGTGAGATGTGAGACAGAGAAAATTAAAAGTAAAATGGCATATGTAAATCCAACTATATTAAAAATAACATTAAGTGTGATTGGATATAAAGTCCAATCAAAAGAAAGAGATTCTCAGACTGGATAAAACTGTCTGCAGGAAACACACTTTAGACTTAAAGATACAAATAGATTGAAAGAAAAAGTATGGGAAAAATATATCATGCAAGAAAAAACCACAAGAAAGCTGAAGTGACTACCAATAATTGGACAAAACAAAAATGTTGATAGAGATAGAGACATTTCACAATGACAGAAGGGTCAATCCAACAGGAAGATATAATAATTATAAACAAATATGCACCTAATTACAGAACACCAAAACACATGATGCAAAAACTGGCAGAAATAAGAGAGAAGTAGACAATTCAACAAAAATAGTTTGAGATGTCAATATCCCATTTCCAATAGTGGTTGGAAAAACTAGAGAGAAAATCAGCAAGGAAACAGAGGATTTGAATAACACTATAAATGAACTAGACCGAACAAACATCTACAGAATACTCCACCCAACAAAAACAAAATATACATTCTTCTCCAGTGCACATGGAACATTCACTATGGCAGACTATATGCTAGGCCATAAAACCAACCTCAATAAATTCAAAGGGTAGAAATAATACAAAGTATGAACCTGACTAAAATTGAATAAAATTAGAAGTTAAGGACAGGAAGGAAAAACTGGGAAACTCACAAATACGTGTAAATTAAGCATCACATTCTTAAATGAACAATGGGTCAAAGAAGAAATCAAAAGAGTAATCAGTAAAAACTTTGGAGTGAATGAAATTCAAGACAAAACAAACATAATCTTACATGAGCTGTGTTTTCATAACAAGTCAACCCATACACACACTCAACCCCTATGGAGATTTGAGGACTATTCTCTAAGTCCTAAAATCTAGGGAAACCAACTTGTCAGAGAAAAAGAACCACTGGATAGTCTTCAATGAAATGGTCCAACCAAATTATTTTGTAGATGAACACTACCAAATGATAAAACTCACCTTCATATATCAGTGAGCCACTAATCAGCTTGTCAATGTCTTGCTAAAATAAAAATGAAGAACAAAATAAATTGGGGAAGAAGTATTCAGAACAAATAAAGATATTTCAGGAAAGGAAGAAACCATTAAAAAAGAAAATTATACTTACTATCCTTAGGAAAAAAAGACATTGCATTCATGGAACAAGAGCCAAAAGTTAATTAAAAAACAAACAAACACTTGGAGAACAAAAAAAGTGTTTTTTGAAATTTAAAACAAGATTGAAGAAATGCAAAGCTCAATAAATGAGTTGGAAGATAAAGTTAAGGAAATCTCTCAAAGAATACAAAAAAGTAGACATGGAAAATAGCAGAGAAAATATAAGAAAACTAAGGATTAATTTAAGATATTCAATATCTGAATAATAGAAGTTCCATAAAAATGAAATAGAGAACATGGAAGGGAATAAGTTATTAAATAATTCCAGAAATTGCTCCACAGCTAGAGGATATGAATTTCTTGATAAAGGACCCATCTATAGAGATGAAAACACAAGCAAAACAAACACCTCAGCATATATCTGATGAAATTTCAGAACACTGCAGACAAAGAACTTAAAAAGTTTCAGGGACGGAAAAAATAGGTCACATAAGAAGGATCTAAAATCAGAATGGCATCAGACTTATAAACAACACTAAAATCAAGATGACAATGGAACAATGTCTTCAAAATTTGACAGAATATCATTTCCAACCTAAAACCTGATACTAAAGTGCGATGATAAAAAAATTTTTTTTTCATATATGGGAAGTCTTCAAAATAAAACTCCTATCTCGGTGAGAATTATATTCTACAGCAAGCCATAGAAAACTAGAATAATAGTAATTTACACAAAGTAAGGTTAAATCACTAACAACCTAAGTAAATGGCTTTTATTCTTATAAGATGGCTGCTGTAGTCAAGTTACAAGTAGGAAAAAGGAAGAAGTACCAAGGTTTATTCCTCGCTAATTTTGTCCTTTCATCCAGAAGAGATACTTTCCTTCTATCTATATCTAACTGGTCAAAACTGTATCACAGACTCACCACTAAGTACAAGAGATACTGG
>JAQZBX010091581.1:0-12380 GCA_029593785.1 Cabassous unicinctus
GAATCTATAAATCAGTTTGGGCAGGATTGACATCTTCATGATATTTAGTCTTCCAATCCTTGAACATGGAATGTCTTTCCATTTGTTTAGGTCTTCATTGAGTTCTTGTAGCATTGTTTTGTATTTTTCTGCATATAGGTCCTGTACTTCTTTCGTTAAATTAATTCCTAGGTATTTGAGTCTTTTTGTTGCTATTGTAAATGGAATTTTCCCCCAATTTCGTCCTCAGATTATTCAATACTAGTGTGTAAAAACATTACTTATTTTTGCATGTTGATCTTGTATCCTGCCACATTGTTGAACTCTTTTATTAGCTCAAGTAGCTTTATCATGGATACTTCAGAATTTTCTAAATACAGGATCATGTCATCCACAAATAGGGAGAGTTTTACTTCCTCTTTTCCTATTTGGATGCCTTTAATTTTTTTCTTGTCTAATTGCTCTAGCTAGAGCTTCTAGTAAAATATTTAATAACAATGGTGACAGTGGGCATCCTTGTCTTGTTCCTGATCTTTGAGGGAACCCTTTCAATCTTTCCCCATTGAGTATGATGTTAGCTGTGGGTTTTTCAAATATGCCTTTTATCATATTGAGGAATTTTCCTTCTATTCCTATCTTTTGAAGTGTTTTTGTCAAAAAAGGATGCTGGGTTTTGTCAAATGCCTTTTCTGCATCATGTGGTTTTTTTCCCCTTCAATTTGGTATATAATGTTGGTTGATTTTCTTATGTTGAATCAGCCTTGCATACCAGAAATAAATCCCACTTGGTCGTGATGTATAAGTCTTTTGATATGTTGTTGGATTTGCTTTGCAAGTATTTTGTTGAGAATTTTTGCATCTATGTTCATTAGAGAGACTGGTCTGTAATTTAAACAGAATTGCTGTTAATTCTTTTCAAAATGCTTGGTAGAATTCACCTGTGAAGCATCTGGTTCTGGACTTTGCTGGGAGACAGATTCAATCTCTTTAACTGTGATTGGTTTGTTAAGTTCTTGTATTTCTTGTAGCATCAGTATAGGTTGTTTGTGCATTTCTATGAATTTTTCCATTTCTCTAGGTTGTCTAGTTTGTTGGCATACAGTTTCTCATAATATCCTCTTATGATCCTTTTTATTTCTGTGGGGTCAGTCATAGGTCCCTCCCTTTCATTTCTGATTGAATTTATTTGCATCTTCTCTTTTTCTTTGTTAGTCTAGCTAGGGGTTTGTGAATTTTATTGACCTCAAAGAACCAACTTTTGGTTTTGTTGATTTTCCCTATTGTTTTTTGTTCTCAATTTTATTTTTTTCTGCTCTAATCTTATTATTTCTTTCCTTCCACTTGCTTTGGGATTGGTTTGATGTTCTTTTTCTAGTTTCTCTAGTTGTTCAGTTAAATCTTTGAGTTTAGCTCTTTCTTCTTTTTTAATATAGGCATTTAGGGCTATAAATTTCCCTCTCAAGACTGCCTTCACTGTATCCCATAAGTTTTGATAAGTTGTGTTCTCATTTTCATTTGTCTCAATGTATTTACAGATTTCACTTGCAGTTTCATCTTTGACCCACTGATTATTTAGGAGTGTGTTGTTTAGCCTCCACACATTTGCAAATTTACTTTTTTCCTGTCTATTATGGACTCCCAGTTTCATTCCATTATGATCTGAGAAGGTACTTTGTATAATTTCAATCTTTTTATGTTTATTGAAAGCTGCATTGTGCCCTAACATGTGGTCTATCCTGGAGAAAGATCCATGGGCACTTGAGAAGAATGTACAACCCACTGAGTTTGGATGCAGCATTCTGTATATGTCTGTTAGGTCTAATTCATTTATCATATTGTTCAAGTTCACTGTTTCCTTGTTGATCTTCTGTCTAGTTGTTCTATCTAATGATGTGAGTGGGGTGTTGAAGTCTCCAATGATTATTGTAGAGATGTTTATTGCTCCTTCAGTTTTCCCAGAGTTTGTCTCATGTATTTTGGGGCATCCTGGTTAGGTGGACAGATATTTATGACTGTTAGATCTTCCTGGTGGATTGTCCCTTTTATTAATATATAATGGCCTTCTGTATATCTTATAACTTTTTGCATTTAAAGTCAGTTTTGTCTGATACTAGTATAGCTACTCCTGCTATTTTTTGGTTACTATTTGAGTGAAGTATTTTTTTCCAACCTTTTACTTCCAGCCAGTTTGTATCCCTGGGTATAAGGTGAGTTTCTTGTAAGCAGCAGATGGATGGTTCATGTTTTTTTATCCATTCTGTCAGCCTGTATCTTTTGATTGGGGAGTTTAATCCATTCACTTTCAAAGATATTATTGTAAATGCATTATTTGCTTCCACTATTTTACTCTTTGGTTTTCATATGTCATATCTTATTTTCATGTGTCTTTTTACTCTTTTGGTTATCCTTTCTGCTATTCTTTCTTCTATACTCTCCTCCAAGCCTCTCTCTCCTGTCTTTTTCTTTCAGTTTCTAAGGCTTCCTTTAATATTTCCTGCAAGTGTGGATCCTTTTTTATGAACTCTCTTAGTTTCTGTTTGTTTTTGAATAGTTTATACTCACCTTTATATTTGAAGGACAATTTTGCTGGATAAAGAATTCTCAGCTGGCAGTTTTTCTCATTTAGTATTGTAATTGTATCATACCACTCTCTTCTCACCTCCGTGATGAGGAAGAAGCTGAGAAATCTATGCTAAGTCTTACTGGGCACCCCTTGTATGTGATAGTTTGTTTCTCCCTTGCTGCTCTAAGAATTTTCTCATTATCTTTGATATTTGACATTCTAAGTAGTATGTGTCTTGGAGTAGGTCTATTCAGGTTTATTCTGATTGGGGTATGGTGCACTTCTTGGACATGTAAGCTCGTTTCTTTCGTAAGAGTTGGGAAATTTTCAACGATCATTTCTACAAATACTCTTTTTACCCCTTTTCCCTTCTCTTCTCCTTCTGGAACTCCCATGACACGCATGTTGTTGTGTTTCGTGTTGTCATTCAACACTCTGAACCCTTGGTCAATTTTTTTTCCATTCTTTTCTCTCTCTGTTCTTTTCTCTTTTCAATTTTAGCTGTTCTGTCTTCAGTATCACATATTCTTTCTTCTATCATTGAGTCTGCTGTTGTATGCCTCTAATATGTTTTTTATTTTTATTTTTAAGATTTATTTATTTATTTCTCCCCACCCCCTCATTGTTTGCACTTGCTTTGTGCTGTGTTGGCATTGAGAATTGAACTGGGACCTCCAATGTGAGAGGGAGGTACCCAATAGCTTGAGCCACATCCATTCCCTTCCTTGCTGTGTCTCTCACTATATTTTTTTTCCTTCTTGTGCTCTTGTTGCATCATCTTGTTGCTTCAGCTTGCTGTGCCTGCCCATCACGTCAGCTCGCTGTCTTACTCATTCTCTTTAGGAGGCACCGGGAACCTCTGCTCCCTACTTTGTTGCATCTCTCATCATGTTCTTCTTCTTGTGTCTCTTGTTGCATCATCTTGTTGTGTTAGCTTGCTGTGCCTGCCCACCATGCCAGCTTGCTGTCCTCTCCAGGAGGCACTGGGAACGGAACCATGGACCTCCCATGCAGTAGGCAAGAGCTCAGTCACCTGAGCCACATCTGCTTCCCTCTAATGTGTTTCTGAACTCACCTATTGTGTCTTTAATTCCCACTAGCTCTGTTACTTTTCTGTTCAGGATTTCAAATTCCTCTTTGCACTCGCTCAATGTCTTCTTGATGTCGTTTCTCTCTTTAGCCATATTGTCTTTCAACTCATTAATTTGATTTTGGCAATTTGTGCACATCTCGCTAATTGTTCTCTCAAATCCTGTGTCTCTTCCAGGGCTTTGATATTCCTTTTCTTGGACAATGTCTTCCATTTTCTTAATATGGCTTGTAATTTTTTGCCGATGTCTACATGTCTGATTAGGATGTAGTTTACTCAGATGCTCAACTTCTTTCTCTTCTGTAGAGTTTTAGTGGTGGGAGGCTGTATGTTACCACTGCTCTTTGATTCTTGGCTCAACCTGGATCATTAGGATTGTCCCTGCTAGTTGTTCAAAACTGGGCTCTGGATCCAGTAATTGGTTGTAGACTTGCTTCCTAGGGCTTTGGGGAGGGAGGCTATAAAGGCAGAAAAAAGCCACTCCCCCTTATTTTTAATTTTCTCATATGCACCTCCTTGGTCTGCCAGCAGGTGGCGCTCTTTGGCAGCCTTTTCAGTTCAATGCCTGGTCTGAGTGTGTTTTTTGCAACACAGATGGGATCAATGTGATAGAGCTTCCTGCGTGGAGGCTAAAAGCCTTGTAATTTAAACTTTCTCAGAGACAGTTCTCCAGCCTTCTCTGGCAGCCCTCTCTCTTTTTCTGGGTAGAAAATATTTCCACTCCCCTCTGTGTCCTCAACAATCAGTCCCGGTTAGTAGAGAAGGACATTGGAAGGGTGATATATCTTTAACCCCTTGCTGCCTTCCAAGGCAAACAATGGCACAGCCCCACTCAGCCTGGAAGGGCTCATGGGACACAGCAGACCAAATTTGTAGGTCAAAAGCTGAGTCAGCATTAGGCTGTGTCCATTTCTCTCCCCTTTCCTGGGGAGGTGTGTCCTCAACAATCAGTCCCAGCCAGAAGAGAGAGAGATTGAAAGGGTCAGATTTCTCCAGTCCTGCTCTGGCTCCAGGGCAAACTACAGTGTCTTCCACCTTGCCTGGAAGGGCTGGTGGGACACAGCAGACCAAATTTGTGGGTCTGAAACTGAATCAGCCTTAGGCTGTGTCCCTCTCTTTCCCCTTTCCTGGGGTGGTGGATCCCTGGGGCCCCTATTATCTGTAGCCACAGGCCCAGAGGCCCGAGTATTCTACAGTGTCTTTAGTGTGGGGGAGGGTGCCAGCAGCAGCAGCCACTGGTCTCAACTCACAATTCTGTCATCATCGTGATTCCCTTCTTTTGTCCCTCTCTCCTCTGAGTGGTGTCCAGCCTTCGCCTGGTGTCCTAAACCCTAGAAGATCTTTTTTTCAGGCTGTTTCAGCCTGTCCTCTAGCTATTCTTCTGGAGGAAAAGAGAGTCCTGTGTCTTTCTAGTCTGCCATCTTCCTGGAAGTGTGTGTCTTTTTATAAAATGTTTAAATTTCTCTTTAAAGATCTTCTACATCTTTTGTTAGATTTAGTCTTAGTGACTTATACTTTTCATTACTGTTCCAAATGTTCCTTGCTGGTATATATGAAAACTATTTATTTATATGATTCTATATCAAGCAACCTGCTGACCACACTTGCTGGTCTAGTAGCTTACTTATAGATTCTTAGCTCATTTTTCTTTTAAGACAATCCACTCTGCAAGTAATGACAAATTATTTCTTTTCCAATTCTTATACTTTTTTTCTTGTCTTACTGAACAGGCCATAATTTCCTTTAAAATCCTGACTATGAGTGACAGTGGGCAACCTTATTATTGACAGATATTTTTCTGAGATTTTCTCTTTAAGAATAATGTTTACAGTAGGCCTTTGGTGTAGGTAGTTATAAATTCAGCTTAGCTGTGAATTTTTTCATTTAGCCCCATTTCTCTTAGCTTCTGTGGAACAAAACCAGGTCCATAGTGATCCTTGCAGTCAGTCAGGGTACGCTGTTCTCATTGGTATACAATCAGTGTGTTTGGGAAGGGGGGCGCATTGCACCTCTGAGTGTTTCCCCTCACCTTGGAGAAATGTATTTTGATGGTTCTTTTTGAGATTTGTAGAAATGAGCATCCCTTCTCTGCTTCTTCTCACATACACCACTGTTTGATCTTCACTGCTTTGGACGTCCTTTCACATACTTTGTGACTTAAAGTTTCCATTTCTTCTAGTTTCATCAAAGTTAGAGTTTCAATTTCTCATTCTCCTTGTGGCTTTTGGATATTACTGAAGGGAGATTATCAGTGTTACACTGTCATCTTAAAACTAGATCTCCCTGTATTTCTTTTTTGTTGTTGCTTTCTGATTAGTTTTTTCCTTAGGTATTAGTGCTTCTATTAATTGAATGTAGGGCTTCTATTTCATGTTTTAATTTTCCTTGACTGTTTTTTTTGTTTGTTTGTTTGTTTTCTTTTGTTTGTTTTTGAGGAACTGGGGCCCGGGGATTGAACCCAGGACCTTGTATGTGGGATGCCAGGACTCAACCACTGAGCTACATTAGCTTCCCTGAGTTGGTTTTATTGTTTGTTTTGCTTGGTGTTTTTGTTTTTTCAGGAGGCACCGGGAACCAAATGCGAGACTTCCCATGTGGGAGGCAGGTGCTCAACTGCTCAAGCCACATCCTTTGACTGTTTCTTGATATTTTTTTTTTATGTGTCTTCATCTTATTTTTAACAGTTCTTGCTCTCCTGTTTGTGAACACTAGCTATGTTCATCATACCCTGTTATTATGGGGAAAGGGCAGGACATGCTTTCAGGTCATGGGCATTGTGTACTTTAGTTCTCTAATCTCATTTCTCCTAGGTGTCACTAGTTACCTAGGTACTGCCTGACTTCTGTTTCTCAGCCTTCTATATCAGGGGTTAGAAAATTTTTTCTGTAAAGGACAAAATAGTAAATATTTTAGGCTTTGCAGGCTGTATATTGTCTCATCACATATTCTTCTTTGCTTCCTCTTTTTAATGTAAAAACCATTGTTGGCTTGTGAACCATATCAAAAAGACCACAGGCCAAATATATGGTTTGTGGACCCTTGATTTGATTCTATACTTAATGCTCCACCCGGGACAAATGTCCCTTGTTTTAGTTTGCCAATTGGTTGCTGATACAAAGTACCAGAAATGGGCTGGCTTTTAAAAAGGAGATTTATTTGGTGTAAAAGCTTATAGTTCCAAGGCCATGAAAGATCAAAATCAAGGCACCATTAGAGGTGCTTTCTTACCAAAGTCAGCTATTGTTGATCTTGTTGTCCAGCCATGTGGCAAATCAAGATGGCCACTGATCTGTGCTGAGGTCTCTGCCGTCCCTTGGGCTTCTCTGTTTTCCTGCAGTCCTCTTTTCTTTGTGCATCTCCATTTATATCAGACCCAGCAAGAGGGCAGAGACTCAACCTGTATCACACCAACATAGTCCAATTAAAAGAGTCTCACACCCACAGGAATAATTAGTTCACAAACATAATCTTTCTCTTTTTGTGATTCATAGAATTTCAAACTGCCACACCCCTGCCCCCTGCTTCTTAATATAAGTAGAGATGAAAGAGAGGACTTATTTGTCAGACTTCTCAAAATCTAGTTTTCCAACCAATTATTCTGACATTTGCCTCAGGACCCAGCTTCCTCCTGAGCCTGATGTACTTCCAAGACACTTCCTGCTCTAATCAAATACCTCCCTGACATAAGCATTGACCTTTAATATATTCTTGGAATCCTATCCCATTTGCTTTCCATCTTCCAAGGACCTCCTGACATTTTCTTTATTGCTTTTCAGTGCGACTAACTTATTCCATTTAAAAATATGCCCTTTTTTAAATAGATAGAAGGAAAGATATCATTTATGTTCTATATAGAAATTAGGGACAGGAGGGGAGGCTCTAGGTGAGTATCTGTTTACTTGCCTTTGCCAACTTCTAAAGCCCTCCGACACCCTTGGCTAATGGCCTCCTCTTATATCTTCAGAGTTAGAACATTGCATCTCTCTGACCCTTCTACTGTAGTTACATCTCCCTCCAACCACAGCAGGGGAAAGTTCTCTGCTTTTAAGGACCCATGTGGACCCACTTTCACTCCTCATTCCCATTTTCCTATAGAAAAATAACTCAAAGATATATACCAACTCATGACGTTGGTAGCATGAATCACTTATTTTCTTTCTAAGAGAATATGAGCTTATAAAAAGGATTTCATAATAGACAACAGGATCAAGACTAGGGTGAGGCAAGTGAAGTGCCTCAGGCATAAAATTCAAGAAGGCATTCACTCTCAGGCTTAACAATTATGTGACCCTGTTAAATTTTGCACCATAGTTGCTTCACTCGCCTTACCCTAATACTGTCTCTGATACATAATAAAATTGAACGTAACTCATTAATACAGCAATAACATATTCTTACTTTGAAAGTATAATGCAAGCTCTTTAAATAGGTTCATGGAGAGTACACATCGCCATGAAGTGGCATAGCACATTAAGTTTCAGAGAAAATTTGAGTATTAGTTATAGATCATACATGTCTTATACTGAAACATTATAGATCCAAATACCGCTAAGGCAACAAATACTTCTGCAGCCTGCAGGGTTAATCAAGCATTCTATAACAAACCGAATTGCTCAACTAATAGTAACTAATAATTTAAAAGCAGTGAAAACAATAGACAGCCTGCCTGAATCAAGATGGCAGAGTGAAATGCCCCAGAAGCTTTAAGCTTCAAGAGCTGGCAGAAACATCTTTCTTAAAGCTCTGAAAAACTGTTAAAGGCTTGCAATAATGGGGTAAGTGCTGAATCAAGAAAAAGACAAGTTAAAAATGGTAGGATCTCGTGGCACCTTTGCTGGCCCTACCCACATCCCTTCACCAGCTTGGTAGAAAGCTGGTCCATGTTCCCCGTGTGGGTCCCTGGTCCCAGATGCAGAGAGAGCTGAGAAATCTTTGTCCATACTAGGGTCCATGGATTTTTTTTTTTTTCAATCTGTCTGGTGGCAGCCTGAAGGATTGAACCAAGATGTACATTGCAAGTTCACCATCCCAGAACTTGCCCTAAGCCTAAGGGTGGCTCAAAGAGCTCTTTTATAGAATTCTATAAAAGAATTGTCACATTGCAGCTCCCTGGGGCAAAGGATTGATGACTGTGGGACATACAAGGGAGTACCTGGGACTGTGAGGAAATAGTTTCCTAGGAGAAGGGTGTGGTGTTTTGGAGTGATATACCCCAGAAAAACATGTTCTTAAACTTAATCCATTCCTGTGGGTATAGACCCATTGTAAGTCAGACATTTTGCTTAGGTTACTTCTGTTAAGGTATGGCCTAGCTCAATCAGCGTGGGTCTTAATCCTGTTATTGGAGTTCTTTATATGTGGAATGAAATCCAGACAGAAAAAAAGAAAACCACAGGAAGCAAGAAACTGAAGTCAATGGAACCCAGAAGAGAAGGGAGAGACCAGGAGAGGCTTCTGTGTGCATTGCCATGTGACAGAGGAGCCTAGGACCAAGGATCACCAGCAGCCAGCTCCAGAATGTAAGTCTTCAGGAAGAAAGCATTGCCTTAATGATGCCTGGATTTGGACTTTTGTAGTCTCAAAAGCATGATCTAATAAATTCCCACTGTTTAAGCTGGCAGATGAAAGAATCCATGAACATGAAGATAAGATAATTGAAATCATTCAGTTTGAGCAGAAAGAAAAAAGAATGAAGAATAGTAAGCAGAGCCTGAGAGACCTGTGTGACACCAGCAAGCATGCAAAATATATGCATTGTGGACTCCCAGAAGGAGAACAGAGAGAAAGGGAGAGAAAGAATATTTGAAGAAATAATGGCTGAGAACTTCCCAATTTTAAAGTAAGATATGAATATAATCCAAGAAGTAGAAAAAATTCCAAACTGTATAAACCCAATAGACCCACACTGAGACATATTATAATCAAGCTGTCAAGTGCCAAAGATAAAGCAAGAATCCTGAAAGCTGCAATAGAAAAGCAACACATCACATACAAGAGTGCCTCATTAATATTAAGTGCCAATTTCTCATTGGAAAACATGGAGGAGAGATGGCAGTAGGATGACATATTTAAAGTACTGAAAGAAAATAATTGCCAACCAAGAATTCTATATCTGTCAAAACTTTCTTTCAGAAATGAGGGGGAGGAAAGCGGATGTGGCTAAAGCAATTGAGCTCCTGCCTACCACACGGGAGGCCCCAGCTTGAGTTCCTGGTGCCTCCTGGGGAAGATGAGTAAGACAGCGAGCTGGCGCAATGGGCAGGCATGGTGAGCTGATGCAATAAGATGATGCAACAAGGAGACACAAAGAGGAAAGACAATAAAAGACACAACAAAGCAGGGAGAGGAGGTGGCTCAAGCGATTAAGCGCCTCTCTTCCACATGGGAGGTCCCAGGTTCAGTTCCCAGTGCCTCCTAAAGAGAAGACAAGCAGACACAGAGAGCACACAGCAAATGGACACAGAGAAGCAGACAGTGAGTGTAAACAATGGTGGGGGGGAATAAATAAATAAAATAAATTAAAAAAAAAAAAAAATGAGGGAGAGATTAAGACATTCCCAAATAAACAAAAGCTGAATCTAGGGATTCCATCTCTACTAGACCAGCCCTAAAAGAAATTCTAAAGGGATTTCTTCAGGTTGAAAGCAAAGGACACTTGACAATTGACCAAAATCACATGAAGAAATAAAGATGCCTGATAATGATAATGAAATCGATAAATATAAATGCCAGTACTATCTAATTTTTGGTTTGTAGCTATATTTTTACCTTCTACAGGATCTAAAATACAAATACATAAAAAGCAATGAAAAAATCAATTGTTCTGGACTCAATGAATTACTATATGATTTGTGACAAGAACTAGATGAAAATTATAAGACAGTAGTGTATAGAATATAGCTTGTATATGCTATTGAAGCTAAATTGCTATCAAACCAAATGAGATCTTTCATATTTAGGATTCTAGATTTAAGCCCCATAGTAATTACAGAGAAAATATCTCAAAAAGTATGCACAGAAGGAAATGAGATGGGATCCTAAAAGTTACACTACAAAAGACCAACTAAATACAAAAGGGACAAAAAAGGTATGTGACTTTAAAAACCAAAGAATAAAATGGCAAAAGAAAGTCCTGCATTATCAGTAGTTATTTTAAATGTAAATGGGTTAAACTCTCCAGTCAAAAAAGAAGAGATTGGCAGAATAGATTTTAAAAATAATGTGAACCAACATTTTCTGTTTACAAGAGTGTCACCTTAAATTCAAAGACACAAACAGGTTGAAAGTGAAAGGATGAAAAAGTGTTCTAAGCAAATAGTAATCAAAAGGGCAGATACTTATGTGAACATAAGTATCTGCCCTGAAATGTACATTTGAATGTAGTTAAAAGGCAAAATTTTAGGTTGAATACATTACTAGAATAAAAATTTAAAAAGCAAAGGACTATACAGTACAAACAATGACTTCTAATGTAAACTATGGACTATAGTTAATAGTACAATTATAGTAATATTCTTTCATCAATAGTAACAAATGTACCACACTAATTCCTGGTGTTAATAATGAGGAGGTAAATGGGAACTCTGTTTCTGCATGATTTTTCTGTAAACCCACAACTTCTCTGAAAATTTTTTTTAAAAAAGAAAGATTGGGGGGTGGCTATACTAATATCAAACAAAACAGACCTTAAGTCAAAAGCACTAGTAAAAGGAACAAATAAAATCACTAAATATTGATAAAGGGTCAATTCAGTATTATACATATATGAAGTAAACATTAACACACTTGAAGAGAGAAATAAACAGTTCAGTACACCATTCAATGTCAAATAATGGCCAGAGCATCTAGACAAAACAATGAGAAACGTGAGGACTGAACAGTACCGTTAACAAACTACACCTAGTAGACATAAATAGAACATTTCATATAACTACAGCAGAGTACACATTCTTCTCAAGTGCATGTGAATCGTTCTCTAGGATACACCATGTATTAAGTAAAAAGACAAAGCTCAATGCATTTAGAAAGATTGAAATCATACAAAATATTTTCTATGCCCACAACGGAATGAAGCTAGAGATCAATGAGACAGAGAGAACTGTAAAAATTCACAAATATGTAGGCATAAAACAATGCAGGCTTACTTCCTCATGATGCAACCTTAGGTGTGTCACTTTGCCTCTGGGAGCCTCAGTTCCCTGTAAACAAGGGAGATGATAACATTAATATCTACCTCACAGTTGTTACAATTGAAATGATAGATGATAAAGGACAGTGAAAACAGTGAAGTATTATTAGCCACGAGGATGATTATTCTCTTTCCTGGCATTGTGCTCCTGCAGCACTCATAGGCCATGACCCCCCATTTTGCATTTAATTATAGCCTGCCTCCAATTAAAAAAACAAAAACAATGCAGGCTAAAGCAAACAATGAGTCAAAGAAGAAATCACAAGGGAAGTTAGGAAATATCTTGAGGTGAATGAAAATGAAAATACAATGCACAAAACTTATGGGATGCAGCAAAGGCAGTGCTGAGAGGGAAATTTATAACTCTAAATGCTTGCATTAAAAAAGAAGAAAGATGGGGAGCAGATGTGGCTGAAGTGGTTGAGTGCCTGCTTCTCACATGGGAGGTCCCGGGTTCAATCCCCAGTGCCTCCTAAAAAACAAGCAAACAAACAAAAAAAACAACTCTGGGGAGCCGATGTGGCTCAGTGGTTGCACATGGCTTCCCACATACAAGGTCC
>JAQZBX010091582.1:0-12004 GCA_029593785.1 Cabassous unicinctus
CAGGATGTACAGGCTTAGGGCTGATGATCATTACTAGACAGGTGTGGGTCACCTGGACAGGTGCAGGTTCCACTCTCTGCTCTGCCTCTCCTGCCCAACCCCCATCCCTGGGGACAGTAGCCTCAGCTTTGTGTGCATCTAGTCAATCTGGAGGCTAACGTTGCCTCTGTTCATGTGTGCCTGTGAATCCTCTGGGACCTTCACTTGGTAATAATGACCTGCCTACCCAGTGCCTTGTTCACAGACACTAGCACTGCTTTAAGGAAGTATCGGGAATGGACTTGACTTACAGCATGAAGACGACAGAACCAGCTGGAATTTCAGGTGTGGAAATGAGGTCAGGCTTGGAATTTACTAAGCTTGGGGAAGACTATTGAGATCTGACTTCACCTTTCCCACAGTCCTTTCCTTGAGGGCTACTTCTTTTTTGGTTTGATTAGTGTGGCTCTGAGTCTCCCAATACCTCTAGTCTGACTCTTCTTCATCATCTCAAGCTTACTCCCCTTGATTGAATAACTGGTGTTTTCAGGTCTGACTCTTTAAAGCTATTATTCCTTATTCCATTCTTCTTGGCTTCCACAATTTAGATCACACATTGCTTCAAGCTTACCTGTGGGTTTGCAGGCACTTACCAATCCCACTGAACCTCCACAGTCTGCTTGTGGCATTCACTGGGACATTTTTCATGGCTCCAGGTTGACATCCTCACCATTGCATATGGCACAGTTATTTATTAATTTTTAAATTTATATATATATATATTTTTTAAAAGATGCTTAGATTATATAAATGTTATGCAAAAATTACAGGGATTCCCATGTTTCCCACCTCCCACACCTCCCATAACATCCCACATGAACATCTTTCATTATTGTGGCACATCACCTGCAATGGATATACACATCCTGGGGCTTTGCCACTAGCATGGACCATAGTTCACATTGTAGACCACACTCTCTCCCACACAGTTCTGCATGGTATATCATATGACATGTTTAGATATAGCTGATATACTTCCTTTCCCTGAGTCTTGCCTGAGCCAGTACTCATGTTCATATCCTTGGAAAACTAGCTGCACAGGCCTTGAGTGATATGTTTGATTTCCTCTTTCGCTTCAGAGATTGCTACACAGCCCTTATGAAACAAAAATCCTCTTCATCACTATTACTACCAAGCTAGGGCAGAAGGTCACCATGGAGATGGAACTGGGGTCTGGGAGTGTTCCTGGCACTGAGCGGGAAGGGGAATTGTGGAACCTTCCTGTGTGTGGGAACTTTCTTCTTTTGCAAGTTCTCTCCACATTGCCGAGTCTCCCTCAAGGCTGACTCAGGACTTCAAGGCATGGCATCCTCACAAAGAATCCAGAGACCAAGAGAACAGTGTCCCTGTGCTTGACAAATTTTATTGATTGAGCATGTGTCTCACCTGGGGTTCTGCCTCAGCGTGCTTGATTTCTATTTCTTCCTCTCCTACACGGTCATTATCATGGACTCACTATTTCTGTGCCCTCCACAATCTCTCTCTATTTGTGTCCCAGTCTCTCTCTTTTTACCATGATTGCAGAATCAACACACTGTTAAGAAGGAGATTAAGGAGGCAAGGCTACTTGCCATACATAGAGCAGCCTCCCTGCCTGCTAGAAGTAGTGACAGAAGTGACCAATTATTACTGACACACACCTAGGATTCTGTCAAAATCTCTAATGGCAGAGAGATTCAGCAGTCTCTCAGCCATGAGGGATCCAGAGCATCACATAAGGTGATGAACATTGATGCTCAGTCAATACATCTCTCATAGACACTCGTTGTTTGCTATGTCTTTCCTATCCTGTAAGTTCCTTCCCTGTCTTGTCAAGTCCCAGTGATTCCTGTTTCTTTAAGGCACTCATCTACTCATTTATCATTTTTTTAGTTTAATCATATTGATGCTTATTTATTCAAGCATTAGTGAACACCAACTAGATTCCAGGCACTGTACTTTGTCATGAAACTATAGCAATAAGCAAGGCACAGTCCCTACTCCTCAGGGACTGAAACACTAAACGGTTTTATAGTGCAAGGTAATCAAAACAATGACAGGGTGGAAAAAGGGCTGTGGTAGAAACAAAAAGAAGACATTTCATGTTGCCTTATAGAATTCGGGGACAAATCACAGAAGACATGTTGCTTGGATGGAATATACATGAATGAGTAGGAGTGGAACAACATCAGTTCTTTCCTAAATGTTGTCTGCTTCCTGGCTGGATAGCTAAATACTTGTAGGTTCCTGGGAATAAAGCTCAATCTGCTTTACCTGGAAGAATCATAGAGGGACCTCCTCATAAGCAGCTTTAAGCTTTTACTGTACACTCACAAACTACTCAGCACAAAGAGGAGGCAGCATGCTCTTCTTTATATGTGTCTCTGCTTCTTTCCTTTGCCCACTATAGTTTGGTTTGAGCCCCACTGCCCCAATGCCACTGCTCCTGCCAAATTGCAGGTGGTCTTCCACCATTGCACAGGTGTTCTCTCAATCCTCAGTCAAAAGATGAGAAACGGGCTAAAGCTTTCACAGAAGGGAGATAATTAAGAAAGAGAATTAACTTTCTCACTTTTTGGAATTTCACTGTAATGTGACTTTTTGTAAGATTATGAGATTTCCCTGGAAGTCTCAATAAAATATGTCACTCTCATTTGAGGTTATTAGCGGATTCAAATCTAGAGGAAAAAAAAAACAAAGGTTGGGCATATATGCCATGAGGCATTTCAGATATTGTAGCTGCCATGTTCAATTTTGGGGCAATCTTGTAGTCACAACTGGTTTATGAAACAGACGCCCTGGATGATCTATAGATGCATAATCCACAAGAACAGAGGCAATCCTGATTCTTTTTACATTTGCATATACAGGTACACACACCACTCACATAGAAAAATAAAATTATATCAGACTGCATTTGTCTTTTAAGACATGCATACAGATATAAGCATATACAATTTACACCTTTTGCTTTAATGCTCAAGGGGTGAATTATGTAGAAAAGGTAAAACAGAGCACCCACTTATTTGGTACGTTTTGTTGACTTGGGATATTAGGGAGACTGAACTATCATACCCACGTGAAGACATATAGACATATCAAAAATTTGAAACAGAAGCAGAGTCATAAAGACAAAGAAAAAAATAGAAAGAGACCCATTATTTCATTGTCAGTTGCCCTTTATTATTATTAATATTATTAAAATTTTTCTTTATACCTTCCCAAGTTCTTAGAAATAAAGAGTTGGTTTACTGTTGTTTTACTTATTTTTTTAAAGATTTATTTGTTTATTTATTCTCTCCCCCTTCCTTGTTTTGCACTCACTGCTCCCAGTGTGCTCCTCTGAGTCTGCTTTTCTTCTCCTCAGGCGGTACCAGGAACCGATCCTGGGACCTGCTCGAGTGGGAGAGAGACACTCAATCTCTTGCGCCACCTCAGCTCCCTGTCTTTATTATTAATGTTAATGCTAATGACAACTACTATTAAAAAATAGCCTATATACCAACATTTTATCTTAATTTTTATCTTAATTATCGTAATCGTTATAATAAACCTATTGTGTTGGTGGCATTTATTCTATCATCAGACAATGAAATCAAGAGGCAGAGAGTTTCAGTAGCATGCAAAATTTCACTTCTAGAATATGAAAGAGCCAAACTTTAAACCCAAGTCTGTCTGACTTCACAGCTCGTGTTTTTCCACTGCTGTGCAGCCTCCACCCTGCTTGCTTATAATTATACAGTTTAATGTGATATGGTCCATTCTCTTGAAACAAATGTTTAGGACACTGACAGGACTTCTATAATTGATATGAAGCAGAAAGTTGTGGACAAACAAAGGAGGATCATAGATTAAAGTGCTCTTAATGCAATCAGTGTGGTCCTAACTCCATCAGTGGGTCCCATGAGAGACAGGAGACCATGGACTTGGAGTCTTGAAGGATGAAATGGAACAATTCTGGCAATATGTTACTACAGTATAAAGTTACTTTTTTTTTAAAAAAAAAAGCACCTTTCTGAGAAAAAATAAGAGGAGGAGGAAAGAATAAGCAAAAGACATATATACAATAGGATGGAGTGCTTATATAGATCCAAGGGTAATGGAATGGCTAAAGCAAAACGTATACATGCACATATGCTAAGAAAGATAATAGGAAAAGGCAAAAGATAGTCTTAGAAAGCCTTATATGACAGTTTTTTTTTTTTTTAGCTCCCCAAGATGTCTTTATTTTTATTTTATCTTTTTAAGCAATTTATTGAAGTATATCATTCATACATGAACATACATAAACTATAAGTGTTCAGTAAACATTGTGAACTTACAAAACAAACATGCATAACATCATACAGGGCTTCCACACATCACCCCACCACAAATACTTTGCATTGTTGTGAAACATTTGTTAACAAATTATGAAAGAGCATTGTCAAAGTATTACTACTAATTATAGTCCGTATCTTACTCCCCTATACATCTTTTAAAGGATTTATTTATCTATTTATTTACTTTTATCCATTTTTACCCCCCACCCCCCAGCCCTGTTTTTGCTGTTTTTGTGTCCATTCGCTGGGCAACTTTCTGTGCCCATTTCCTGCCCTCTCTTCTCATCCTTCTCCTCCTGTCTTCACTGGGATTCTATCCTCGGAAGCTGCAATGTGGTAAAGAGGCGTCCTACCACCTGCACAACCTTAGTTCCTGGATTTTTGGTGTGTCTCGTCTTGTCTCTATCTTGTGTCACTGTCCTGTTACATCATCATCTTGCTGTGAGGCTTACGGGGCCTGACGGTGCACCAGCACACAGGCCTGGTGGCTCACCCACGCACAGTGCCTAGTGGCCCATGTGCCTTCTATAGTTTTCTTTTTTTAATTTTTACTGGGAGGTCCCGGGGATTGGACCCAGGTCCCTCCTTATGGGAGACAGATGCCCAACCATTTGAGCCACATCCATCCCCCTGCTATATCTCTTAATGTTGACCACAGATACCTAGAGTTATAGTCATTTCCCATGCAGGATGGTCATATAATAAATCAGGATTAGTTTATCACCAGCATTCTTAAAACCAGACCTAGGGAGAAAAACTAGATCTGGGGACACACACATGGTTTCTAATGTAGCAAATGTTTAGCCTGCCCTGATTATCACAAAATCAGGAGAGCAAGAATATTCGCATTATGTCAGTCTTAATAATATGATCTTATTCTAGTGAAAAAATTTTACTGAAGGGTGTAACCATAGGAGTAATATGATGGCATCTGAATTTAGGAAAAACCCTCTGACATTAAGATGGAGAATGGACTGTGAAGGAGTTAATAGGAAAGGCAGAAAAATAAAACAAAACAATCCATGTGAGAGCAGTTGGGAACATCAACTAATGAAATGACACTGAGCGTTTGAGGTAAAGGATTGGGCATAAAGGGCATAAAAAATAAAGTCAACAGGAATTGGTGAATGGGTAAGAGGGACGAGAAATAAGAATGAATAAAGGATAATTCTCAAGTTTCTAGATTAGGTTGGGTAGGTATAGTGATAGAATTCACAGAAATATGGGAAATGGGAGGCAGAACAGATTTGGGCAGGATAGGTGAGTTGATTCAGTTTTGAATATGTTGACTGTGGTGGGTAGTAGATCAGGAGGCAAATGGGAAAATGGACTTGTGCTTCAGAACCCTATTTTACATAGACATGTAGATTTGGAAGAAATGAAAGGATATAAAAAAAAAAATCATGCGAGTGGATCAACTCATGCAGAGATAATAGAAAAAGAGAGGCGGATGGAACCCAGGAATCAACAACATGCAATGGATAGGCAGATGGAGAAAAACCTACAGAGACTGAGGTGCTGAGATTGGGGACATAGTTAGAACAACTGCAGAGTACTATGTAATGGAAAATGAGGGGGACTAATTAAAAAAACCCTGACAGATTGATTTATAGTGTTTAGCAATGCCAAGAGGTCAATAAAGAAAATCCTTTGGAGTTGACAGTTCCAAGATATGAATAATGGCATTGTAGAACTTAACTATCCCTCTAAAAGCAGCATACATTTCCTCTTATCTGCAGATAAACTAGACCTACACTAATTCAGACATGTGGATGTCTTGCCTTTAAAAAAATAATTTCAAGAAAAGGTGATTCTTTTCCTTGTATCTAACTTTATTCCTTTGTGCTGTAGTTTAAACCTCTGCATTCTTCTCAAGAAGATAGTACCCAGCTGTGGACAATGTGAGAACTCATCAGGGATGGGAACATCATGACTTTGGCTCCTTTTCCCTCTTCCTTCTCTAAGCCATTGGCAATGGCCCTTAGCAATTCCAGCTGGGGACTACCTCAGGCTTCTTTTTTCCTGGTAGGTATTCCAGGTTTGGAGGAGAGCCAGCACTGGATAGCTTTGCCCCTGGGTGTTCTTTTCCTCCTTGCTCTAGTGGGCAATGTCAGCATCCTCTTCATCATATGGACTGACCCATCCCTGCACCAGTCTATGTACATTTTTCTGGCCATGCTAACAGCCATTGACCTGGTCCTGACCTCCTCCACTGCATCCAAAGTCCTTACAGTGCTCCTGGTTCATTCCCACGAGATTGGGTACACTGTCTGCCTGATCCAGATGTTCTTCATCCATGCGTTCTCCTCAATGGAGTCAGGTGTGCTTGTGTCCATGGCTCTGGATCGCTATGTAGACATTTGCCACCCTCTACACCATTCCACCATCCTGCATCCAGGAGTCATAGGGCGCATTGGAGGGGCAGTGCTGGTGCGTGGCTTGCTTCTCCTCACCCCCTTTCCCGTTCTGCTGTGGCGCCTCATCTTCTGCCGGGCCACTGTCACAGGCCACACCTACTGTGAACATATGGCTGTGGTGAAACTTGCCTGCTCAGACGCCACAGTGAACCAAGGTTACGGACTGGCAGTGGCACTGCTTGTGGTTGGGCTGGATGTCCTGGCCATTGGCATTTCCTATGGCCTCATCCTCTAAGCAGTATTGAAGGTACCAGGAGGTAAGGCCCGACTTAAAGCCTTTAGCACGTGTGGATCACATGTTTGTGTTATTCTGATCTTCTATGTCCCTGGAATGTTCTCTTTCCTCACTCACAGCTTTGGCAACCATGTGCCCCATCATGTCCACAGTCTTCTGGCCACCCTCTACCTCCTTGTGCCACCTGCTCTCAATCCTCTTGTCTAGGGGGTGAAAACTCGGCAGATTCGCCAGCGGGTTCTCAGGGTGTTCTACATAAAACAATAAATCTGGGAAGCGGGTGTGGCTCAATCGATAGAACCCCTGTTTACCATGGGTGAGGCCCCAGGTTCGCTTCTTGGGGCCTCCTTGTGAGGGCAGGCCAGCCCGCGAGGCGCGGTGGGCTGAAGCAGCGGGACCTCACAGCAAGGGGGAGATAAGCAGACATGGAGAAAACACACAGCGAATGGACACAGCAAGCACAAGCAGCAAGCGGGGGATAAATAAATAAAAATAAATAAATCTTTTAAAAAAAAAAAAAAAGAATAAATCTAAACATATACTAAATATCTTCTTCATGTTTTCCTGCCAAGGACACAGCCAGGAGCCCATGGATGGTCTAGGTCATAGGGATAAAAGACATTCCACAGTGAGTAGTCCTTCTAGTCTTAGTAATCCCATGGCCAAGAAGACCCATGGGCATTCAGCTCCACAGCCTATGGTAAAATATCTGGCTAGTTGAGTTTGTGAGTATTTTCCCTGTCCTTTGTTTTTCTCCTAATTCCAACATTTTCCAACTCCTTGTATCAGAGACACTTGGGGATGGGAGAAATAGATGAAAGCTCTGTACGTATCATTATTCCTGGCCTCACACAATGACAGACAATGTAGAGTCATCTGAAATGTAAATGGAAAGTTTAGATCATTGCCTTGTTTCAGTTTTAGTGTGCCTTCAAGCCCTCCAATTCATTGTTGTGAGCTTTAGATCACTATGCTCCTAGGTAGCTGTAAGATCTCTCACAAAGCAGCTGAGAGAATCACAACATGAAAGCCTACCTTTCATTGTAATATGGGTGTTATTCATTTTGAATAGGGTGGGTACTGTAACAGATTCTAGGAATAAGAGCTGATCCCTATTTTCAAGGAAGAACTATATGTGTGTATAGTGAATTTCTTAATTTAAATAGGGTGGGTACTGTAGGGGGTTCTAGGAATAAGATCTGATCTCTATTTTCAAGGAAGAACTATGTGTGTATTTAGTGAATTTCTTCAAAGAAAGACCAGTTTGATATTATTTATTTACATTTTTGCTTAGGATAAACAGGGAATAAGACCAAGTATTGAACACGTGTATGAGTTTTAAATTGACTCAACAAAGGCAACATAATTATCAGCATCTAATAACCATAATGTATGCTAATTTTATGAGCTAAACATTGGTTTAAGAAATATGAAAGTAGTTTGCCAATTTAAAAATGTTGGATATGGAGATCTGTCAATCAGATCCCCATTTCTGTTAACAGGAACTGGCTCCATTTCCAAGCTCTGTCACAATTGTTGTATTTCATTCTCTTTTTTGCCCTATGATCTGGCTTAATTTTTTTGTGTTCCTAAAAAGCCACAACTTAATAAAGTACAGCCCTGGAAGAAGTCATGTATTTGCTCCATTGAGGTAGGTTGCTCAGGAAAAGAGAGTGTTGCATCTTGGGATTCCATCTTGGTAGAAAAGTTGGAGTGGATGGTTGGGGTTTCTTTTTCTATTTTATTTGTAAATTTTGCTCTTAATAAATAGATCTCTGTTACAGAATCTGAATATTATGTCATTAATTTGACTAAAACATAGAGGTGGATTAGGGAAGACTGGTTAGAAGTGCTCTTACTGCAAGAAGAATTACAAATACCCATGACCTTGGTTCTAGGTCTAGTGCTCAAGCTATTGTAAACGGTCCTGGGGAGGCCAAGACTATGTGTAATCCACCCATTTGAAAATGACTTTCTTGATCTTAGAGATACTAAGTTTTGATAAGTTACATATTTTTAGATTTTTTCCCATTTTATCTCAATTTTCAAATCTATTCTTATAAAGTTGTTTATAATATCCTATTATTATTTTTTAATCTCCACAACACCTCTTACACTTATTTCCTCTATCATTTCTAAAATTTTTATTCTCTCTCTTTGCTCAATCTTGGCAGAATTTGTCTCTATTAATTTTTTCAAATTCTAAATTTTCTCTCTATTGGTCTTTACTATGCTTCTGTTTTCCATTGCATTTATTTTTGCTATTAATACCTTCTACTTCTTATTTCTATATCTCTAACTTCAAATTTAATGTTCTTACCCTCTAATATATACTCTAAATATATGTTTTATTCTAAACAATGATTTAACTGGATACATTGGATAGCTTTGATACTTATTATTTTGTTATTACTTAGTTCTATTATCTACTTTTATTATAATTCTTTAATTCAGGAGTTATTTAAAAAACACAGAGGTTTTCTAGGAATGTTTTTGTTACTGACTTTTAATTGGTGCAACATACTAATGTGCAGACAATTGTGTAGATTTTGTTTACGGGCCAATATATAGTCAATTTTAGTAAACTATTTGTGCATGCTTGCAAATAATACATAGTCTTGAATTTGGGGTACATTGCTTTATAGAAGCTTTATATTATTGTGGTGAATTGCATATTTATTTTTAGATAGTTTTTCACAAGAAGTTCTTTTTGCCTAAAGTCTTAATTTTTTACTTTTCTTTTGATCAATATTTGTATTATATTTTTCCGGGCCTTTGATTTTCAAACTTTCTGTAACCTCATATTTTAGGTGTCTCTCTTATTAATAATACAAAACTTGATTTTTTTCATATTCTGATAGTCTTTTTTTTTTTTACCTGGAACATTTAGGCTAGTTTTATTTATTGTAATTACTGGTAAATTTGTATTTGTTAATAACTTTTTATTGTTTTCTTTTATTTGCCCTTTTTCCCTTGTACTTCTTGTTCTTTCTTTTCTTAAATTTTCTGTTTTCAGTTATAAAATTCCCCCAATTTGAAAGTTACACATTTTATTATATTCTTTTAGTAGTTACCCTGGAAGTTTTATTGCATATGCTTAATTTATTCAAGTGTAAATCTAATCATTGTCTTTACTAATCTTCTGAATAATCATAAGGCTTTAGAATATTTGAACTTTGATCACTCACTGCATAACTTATGTTATGTTCATGCATTTTAGTACTATCTTTTTTAAACTTCACATTATTATGCAATTATTACAATATTTTATGTGATCAATTATTTTTAGCTTTAGCCATAATTTTACTATTTTCTTTGCTCCACATTATATCTTATGCCAGACTTCCATTTGTTACACATTCTTTTTCCCCATTCCAATAGTAGTAATAATGGCAGGTGCTCATTCAGGCAGAGATTGCCTTTGCCAGTCTCTTTTGCCCCTAGATTTTGGTATGTGTTTAGGTTCTGATTAATGGGAGGTAGAGTGAAATGATGCATGCAAGTTTGGGGCCATGCCTTTAAAAGAGTTTGTTCTTTTCTTCCATTTATCCCACCTGCTGATACTTCGAATGTGGACGTGTTGGTTGAATATGGAATAGTTTTCTTGGGTCACAAGGTGAAAACGTACATTGAAGATGGCAGAGAAGCAATATAGAAAACCTTACATTCCTGACATTGTCTGGCTTATTAACCCAGACTTAAACCTGAGCAAAAAATAAACTTGTATCTGCTTTAAACCACTAAATTTTTTTGTTTCTTTGTTGCAGTAGTCTCAACTGTGGCCTATAAAGAATGTTTTTTTTAATCTGAGATATTCCAAATGAAATATGTATCCTTCTGACTGAAGTATATCTTATAGAATACCTTTGTTAAGATTTGCAGTTTTGCCTGTCTTTAAAATATCTTTATTTTACTCTAATTCAAATTTATTATCATAAAATTATTTATACTATTTTCTTATTATATTTTATTTTCTATTGTCTCCATAGAATGTGCCCTCTTTCACTCCTAGTGTTGTTTATTGTGCTTTCTCTGCTTTTCCTTGATCAGCCATGTTAAAATGTTATCAGTATTATTAAAATATTTCATTATTTAAAATGGTACAGCTATTCAGCTAAATGTTAGTTAACATTTTAGATTAATGTTTTTACTGCACTGCAGTAAAAGTGTTTTCTCTAGACAAAAAAGTGCAAAATGGCTTTTAAAAAACCCTTGTTTTCAGTTTAATTTATTTAATTTAGCTTTTTCTATATAGTATTGTATTTCAAATATTTTAATTTTAATCCTACAATAATTTTCTTGTTCTCCAAGGTAGCTTAAAATTGCAGCCATTTTCTTATGGATGTAAAGTTTCCTGGAATACTGAGCTTAAGCACCAGAGTTTTATAAATGTCTTTAAAAATTTTTTTTAATGAATTCACTCTTTTTTCTAAGGGATTATTATTATTTTTTAAATTTATTGAAGTGTATCACTCATACATAAACATACATAAACAATAAGTGCATAGTAAAAATTGTGAACTTACAAAACAAACATGCATAACATCATACAGGGCTCTCATACCTCCTCTACCACCAATACTTTGCATTGTTGTGAAACATTTTTAACAAATGATGAAAGAGCTTCCTTAAAATATTACTACTAACCAACACATCTTACATTTGGTGTATTTTCCCCCCAACACACCCTATTATTTTTATTATTATTATTTTTATATCATTCACACATGAACATACATAAACAATAAGTGTATAGTAAAAGTTGTGAACTTACAAAGCAAACATGCATAACATCATACAGGGGTCCCCACATTTCAACCCACCACCAACACCTTGCATTGTTGTGAAACATTTGTTACAAATTATGAAAGAATATCATCAAAATCTTACTATTAACTATAGTCCATATCTGTCTTGGTGTATTTTTGGAGTATTTTTCCCCAAACCCACCCTATTATTTTTTTAAAAATATTTTTATTACAGAAGTTGTGAACTTAAAAGATAATCATGCA
>JAQZBX010091583.1:0-12373 GCA_029593785.1 Cabassous unicinctus
TTATTGGTGTCCCAGAAGAAGAGTATGGAAAACGGGCAGAAAGAATTCTTGAGGAAATAATGACTGAAAACTTCCCAACCCTCATGGAGGGCATAAATATCAACTTCCAAGAAGGAAAACACACTACAAACAGAATAAATCCGAATAGACCTACCCTGAGACACCTACTATTCAGAATGATAAATATCAGAGATAGAGGATTCTGAAAGCAGCAAGAGAAAAGCAAAGCAATACATACAAGTGAAACTTGATACGATTAAGTGCCAACCTCTCATCAGAAACCATGAAGGAGAGAAGAAAGTGGTATGGTGTATTTAAGGTACTGAAAGAGAAAAACTGCCAGCCCAGAATTTGGTTTCCGGCAAAGCTGTCTTTCAAAAATGAAGGTGAGGTCAAAGTCTTCACAGACAAACAAAAACTGAGAGAATATGTTACCAAAAGAGAAGATTTTCCAGAGATACTAAAGGGGGTGTTGCAGGCTGAAAGGAATAAACAAGGGCAAGAGATTTGGAGAAGTGTTTAGAGATGAAGATTATTAGGAAGGGTAAACTAAAGGGTAAGAAGACAGACAATAGAACTATAAGACAACAGAGAACTGAAGGACAAATGGGTGAAGCAAGTAATGCCTTTACAATAAAATCACTGACTGTTAATGGATTGAACTCCCCAATCAAAAGACATAGACTGATAGAACGGATAAAAAAATATGAGTTGTCTGTATGTTGTCTACAAGGGACCCACATTAGACATAAGGACACAGCCAGGTAAAAAGTGAAAAGTTGGGAAAAGGTATTCCATGCAAATAGTAACCAAAAAGGGGCTGGAGTAGACCAGATAAATGTAAAATAACAACAGTACAGTATATGATCAATAATTGCTCAGTGCAGCTGGCAAATTGTTCCTGTGTTCACTATTCTGTTATTTTCTTCATACAAAATAAACACATGCTTTCAATTGAGGAGGACTTGAGAAGAGATATGTTTTTGGATACTTCATTTTTCTTTAACCCTTTTTTATTCATACTCTTTAATTAAAATAATCTATCTGGATCAGTAATGATTTTGCATGAATACTGTTTTACAAGATTTTGAGTTTTTCTGCCTCATAAAATTATGAGTTAGCAAATTGTTTTCTGCTGTAATTCATTCCAACAAGATGTGAAAAATTCCCAAATAAGAATTTGATTATCTAGAAAGAATTATGGCTGAAATGGAAATTAAATTACTAAACCAATAATTTATTTCATTCTTAGAGATTATTATGTCCAATAGTTAGAGCTGTAATATAAACATTAGAATTAGAATTAACTTCTATTATAGATAAATTATTATTTACATTTATAAATGTTTGTTGCTATGCTATCTAATTTTTATAATTGATTATGTTAAATCTAACCTGCCCTTGCACTCTCTTTAAAAATTTGTAATTCATTTTGCTCTATTTTTCTATTTACTTTACAATTTTGCAATAAAGAACTTTTTTTTAAACTTTATTTTGTACATTTAATAATTAAAAATATAAACAAAAACTAAAAAGTAAACACAGATGAATAAATATATGCATATCTCAATTAAATGTGAAGGATACATATAATTTTTTTTGGAATCAAACAATATGATACACAATGTATTTGGTTCATAGTAATGCATTCATACAGTATTTGTCCTTTTGTGTCTGGCTTGCTTCACTCAACATAATGTCCTCCAGGTTCATTAAAGGACTTTTTAACAGCTAAAAAAAAAAGTCATTGATTATATACTCTGGATAGAGCATATGGTATGTGACTATATCTCAGTAAAACTGCTTAATAAACAGATGAATAATTGTGCAAGAATAGCCAGAAATAGCAGCTATGTATAGAAGGAGAAACAGAGATTGGGAAGTGAGGAATTTCCTTGTTTGTTTGTTGGTCTGTTTTTTGTTTATTATTGTTATTATTGATATAATGAAAATACTTTAATAGTGACTGAAGTGAAGAATGCACAATTATGTAATTATTCCAAATACCATCGATTTTACACTTTGGATAAATTGTATGCTTTATTGATATATGTCAGTAAAAAATGATTTGTTTTTTAAAGAAAAACACAAAACTTGCCAAACACCCAATGAAGTATGTACCCGTAAAAGGTAGTGCATACTCTAAACACTGTTCTAAAGGCCTTTCCTATTCAGAGATGCAAAACCTACAAATGTAGTCATTGTGTTTCATGTGGGCCCACAGAGATCAATAAATACCCACCTTAGCTTAATGTGTGATGATTCCATTTCACTTGGATGAAAACTTCTAATTGCTAAGGGAAAACACTTCTAAGCTATTTCTGACACAGCCTTTCCTATTTCCATCTGAGCATCCATTTCAGACCTCTCCAGAACAAGGAAGAAAATATTATTGGTGAGTAGAGCCTGAAAGGCCCAGACATTTCTCATATCATTCCATAAACTTGATCAAAGGGTACAAGAAAAATTTCTCTTCAGTGCCTTTCAGAGGACATATGTAGCAGGCCCCATACAAGCACGAAGGTCTAGGGCCATTTAGCTGAGCCCAAGTGACTGTCTTTGCAGATTAAACGGGTTCAATTTTCCTCCATTAGCTGCCTTTAAATTAATCTGCAACATGTTTATATGACCATTCTTCACCTTGTACATTCAAGAAGAAAGAATTGTCATTTCTCTGAAAAGCTGCTCCAGGTGAAACAGATTCCCATGAAAGCTGTGAGCAGCAAGGTATTGACAGTTTGCATGTTTGCATGTCTGTTCAGAGGGGGAAATGACTTCAAGAGGAAAACCATGGAAGCTGAGATCTGGAATTAAGACATTGTCTTGGGCCAAGAGAGAAACTCCAGAGGGTGAGTTTGCCCCAGCAGTTGAAGAGGGTGGATGTTCCCATCCAATGTTTGGGGAGAGTTTTGCCACCCCAAGGTACAGAGAGGGTGGAGCACATTCCTCAAGGATTAGGGAGGTTGAGGTCAATGCCCCATAGCAAAAGAGAGGGGCAGACCTGTCACCAGTGGATTAGGGAAGGCCAGGTGGTTAGCTCCTTGCTCTGAGAGGGTTGAGCTTGTAGGCCAAAGGTTAGGGAGGATGTTATCTTCACCTCACTGTACTAGAGGGGGTTAAGACTCTAATCTAAATATTGGGTAAAGTGTGGCAATCACCCCAATGCTCTTGGATGGTGAGGTATGGACCTTAGTCTCCACCCAGATGCTTGATGAGGGTGGAACCAATAAAATGGCCTTTGAGCAAGCCTGTGGAAAGGGTGGGTTCTCATGTGGCCACAGGGAGAAGAAACCATCATCTTAAGAATGACTCTCAGACTTTGACATTTTGTTGGGGACCTTCACGGTAGCACTCAGATCATATACCTTGTCAGCAGTGTCAGTATATATAAGATGGCCGCTAAGGCTGAAACAAAGAACAAAGAACAGCTAGCCTTCTTCACGGAAGTTAAGAGAGTTCGCGCCAAAAGCACCCCCTCCGCGCCTAAAGCATTTCTGCCACCTACCCTAGCAACTGCAGCCACCAATCCTAAACCGCCACCCGCCCTTAGGTCCACCAATCCACACCCTCCTCCTTTAGAGTATATATACCCTGCTTCTTCAATAAACTTTTGCAGCTTGATCAGAATCCTGTCTTGCTGTCATTCTTCGCGTCTCCTTGTCCCATACCATTCTTTTCTTCACAGGTCCTGAGCCCCAGTTGATCGTCCCGCAGGACGGGACAACATTTAATGAAGTATGCCCTGCAGGTTTACTGAACTGTAGAGGACCCATGACTCATGTTTCCCTCCCAATTTCTCCTTATGATAATGAAAATGTTTATCCTTTGTCCGTTTGTGTATTGGAAGCAGATAAATGGTTTTGTAAGTTTCAGAGGTCTACAGCAGATGGGACTTTGCCTCAAGACAAACTATTTCTTTAAACAGATTATGATACAATTTTGTACATAGTATTGTTATTGAAATAAGTTTTTTTGAATATTGTAATGTCTTTTTGGAATTCAGAGGATGGAGTGTGGCAGTTTGATATTGTTTATGAATTCCAAAAATAGATATTGGATTATGTTTACAAACTGGTCTGTCCCTCCAGGCATATTAGATGATATTGGATTAAGAGGTTTCACTTTTTAAATGATGATTAAGACTTTGATTAGGCCATATCATTAAGACGTTTCATCTCTGCCCCCTTGGTGGGTGGAGACTCACAGAGAAAAAACATGGCAAAGGACAAGAGTTGAGAGTTTTGAGCTGGACCCAGAAAGTAAGCACACAGGGGAGCAGAGCAGCTGAGCCCAGAGAGAATCGAGCCCTGGGAAGAGAGAAACCCATAAAGCCTGAATTCTTGGTAGATGTCAGCAGCTATTTTCCTCCAACACGTGGCTACAGAGTTTGTTAAGGGAAGTAAGTGATGTTTTATGGCCTGGTAACTGTATGCTTCTACCCCAAATAAATACCCTTCATAAAATCCAACAGATTTCTGGAATTTTGCATCAGCACCCCTTTGGCTGACTAATACAATGCTCTTTCATAATTTGTAATAAATATTTCACAATAATGCAAGATTTTGTGGTAGGGTGATGTATGAGGACTGGTATGTTGATATGCATGTTTGTTTTGTAAATTCACAACTTTTGCTACATACTTATTGTTTAAGTATGTTCATGTATGAATAATATACTTAGTAAAATTATTTTCAAATAAAAACAAAATGCCTTCCATTCATTATATGAAAAATACTGTGCATAAAGTTTGAACAAATAAATGTAATTCCAGACCAATTGTTAAGAAAAGGCAGCTAGCTCTGCTAGGAGACCTATACCCTGCACACTGGTCCAGGAAAACATTTTGTCAATATTTACATGAGGACACCAATGGTAAAATGATTGTTTTTTTTTCAGATGACAGGATTGTGGAATGGCCAGAAAAGACAGGAAAAGAAAAGAAAAAAATTGTGCAGATTCTTTTTTTTTTTTAACTTAAAAACATTATTTCAACTTCAAAAAATATAATAACAGACAGAAGGCAGGTTAACAAATTATGGAAGCATCCTGTGTGGATTATTTTATTAGAAGATGACATGATACCAGTTTGAGAGTGTAATACCAGTTTCTACCTAGAAGCTGGAGCAGTGATCTAGCATTTCTTAGCACACAGGCCCTCCCCACCTAGGATGCATTTCCCCACCTCATTGCATTTTCCCACACCAATCCCTCTGCCTAGAATGCTCATCCCTCCCCCCTTAGCTCAAAAATTCCTGGTCATCCATCATTGCCCTGTTTAATGGAGTCCTTTCCTATAAGACTTCCTGGACGTATCAGGCAAGGAACTTTCTCCTCCATTGTGCTCCCTTAAAACCACACCCATGTAAATGTTGTTACCTCAGAAAAACACTGCACAGACTATACATGTCAAAACTAGCTCCAGTCCTGTGATTCTTTATAGACTCTCTTGCCCTACTTTGCAATCTATTTGTGGCACTGAGAGTGTCAGATAAGCCGACACCAAGCAGAGGTATAAAGTCTATGGTCATGCTATAGCCAGTGTACTTTTTCATGAATCTAGATCCAAGTGGCAAACTTCTGCAGTGCAGCAGGATGCCTCAGAATTAAATGAGTTACAACAAGCAGCATTGGGCTGTCACTGGGTAGGGGTTGGTGGTCCAAGAGAGAAACACCGAGGCTCGTTGCACAAGTGGACCATGTACCAATCTGTGGGTTTCTTTATGGTGAAGACTGAAAACCCTCCTGGCTCTGCCTACTCCACCCCCAGGGGCTGCTCTATATCTACAGTCCCATAAGGTGAGGACAAGCTGCCCTTGAGCCTCAACACCAGCTGGATCTCTTCCCACAGAATTGGGGCACAGATACTGGGTAAGACCATGAGCCCTAAAGCTGGGTGAGGATGGGACAGCCACTGAGGAAAAAGGGAGACCAAAAAATGATCAGGGAGCATGACTACAATTGGGGAAGGGAAGTGACAAGGAATAGCACCCCAAAGTGACAGCAGAGGTCCCTGACAGTAGCTCATGAGGGAGCATGCCATGACTGGGCAGGCAACTAGGAAATCTTTTGTACCTTTGTTACAGGTACCAGAACTCCAGATATGGGCAACTCCCAACTTTGTCTCCTAGTAATGCTCAGGCTCTTGGTCATGGTGGACTCATTCCATATCCCACCCCAAGGATTAACGTGGACTCAGTGGTTTAACATCCAGCACGTGCAGATGGTCAATCCCCTATGTAATAATGCAATGCAGGTGTTTAATGGCTATACAAGACGTCGTAAAGACATCACTACTTTTCTCCACATACCTTATAGAAATATAGCTACAGTAATATCCAAATATTAGTAATATCCAAATATTACTTGTAGGAATGGCTTAAAGAATTGTCATGGAAGTAGAGTATGGGTGTCTTTAACCTACTGTAACCTCACAAGAACGGATCCGAATTATAGAAACTGCAAGTATAGGCAGACTCGTGCACGGAAGCACTATATTGTTGCCTGTAACAAAAGAAGTCAACAGGAACCCCCTTGATATCCAGTGGTTCCAGTTCACTAGGATGCTATCTTCTAAGCTCCCAGATCAGCACTTTGTGCCATCCCTCATCTGCCAAGTCCTTCAGTCACAGCGATGCTCCCAGCCAACTATCCACCCGGATATCAGCACCCATCCTCATAGCCTCAAATGCCAATCTCATTTAAGCTGGGTTGAGTGACCTCCATGTTCTCTTACAAAAAATGACTTCAAGGAATCATCCCACCACCTATGTGAGTTTCTTTCCTCCCCTTTGCTGTCATTTAGCCATAATCTTGGCTAGAGATTTTTTCCCTTTCTCTATTCTGACATCTGTGGGAAATAGTAGGTGTTGCAGAAAAAGAGGCTCCTCATATTGTGAGCAACACAGGCTTTCCCCTTCCCTCCATTCACCTCAGACTGAGAAGTCAAGTGGCATATGCCTCTCTTTTCCTTTCAAGAAGTTAAAGGGTACCAAGCTGAAAAAATAAAATAAAAGGGTAGATGGGGGTCCTGAAGAATGTTGGTTTTCCTTCTTAGAAAGGGCAGAGAAATATTGGAAAAAATATTTCTATGATCTTCAAATTCTGTGGTTTTCTAAATGCAAATAAGTCATAGGCTAATTCAATATGTGACTGAGGTGAACACGAAGCTTAGATTTCAGTGACCACCATATAGGTTTAATATCTTCTAAGGCATCTGAAGAAATAACACAAAAATCTTCACTACATTCTTCCTTTTTTAAGACTCAGTACGGCACTCCCACTTTTGCAACTTTGGAGAAATCATTGACCAGACACAGATGAGCATACTTGACAGGTCAGCTCCAACGAACATCCTTTTCCCACTTCCTAGGGTAAAAACCTGTTATCAGCTAATCATGGTTTGATTACTATGCCCACAAAATGACGAATAAAAGCAACAGCTGAAGGGTCAGTATTAACTCTGTGCCAGTGTGGGATGTCATCCATTCACCCCAGCCCTCTGCCCACAATTGCATAGGAGCTAGACTCAAATATTTTGATCTCAGCATCACTTTACTTTCTAAATATCATTGAGAACCCCAAAAGGTCTTTGTTTTTGTCCATTATATCTATTCAAATTTAACATACTACATTAAAATGGAAAAGAATTTAAATTCTTATTTATTCGTTCATTTAGCAATGATAATGGACCTATTATATGTTACCATAAATATATTTTTTCATGAAAAACAACCTTATTACCTAAAAAAAATTTGGTGAGAAGAATGTCACGTTTCACTCTTTTGAAAATTTAATGGCTGGCACCAAAACAGACCTCTGAATTTCTGTATGCATGCTTGCATTCAAGCTCTTTTGCTTTGTTGAATTATATTAAAAATCCAGCTTCACATAAATATATAGTTGAGAAGGTTATGAACTCAAAAACACCACCCAAAATCTTGGGGATATTCAAGCTCTTTGGACCACAGCTTGACAATCACTTATTTGAGTAGGATGGTGTAACCCCAAACAGAAGCCCTCATATTCCTATGTGCAGGATGAATAGGAAAAGGTAAAGGAGTGGGTCAGCAGCAAGTCTCTATGTTGTGGGAAAACCGTTTAACTCAGGTACTTAGAAGGATCATTTGTCAGTATAAACGTTTGAATCTATAATATTGACCAAAATAACTTGATTCTTTCAAAATTATAGTTTATATGGTGTGTTTTAACACATGGGTAAATGTCAAGCTCAATGGAGGAGTGAGGAGTAAGAACCACTAGAATGAAGATTTTTTTCCATAGTGCATGTTTTATGAACATATCTTATTAAGGTAACAATATATTATGAACTAGAAAAGAAAACATTCATTATGCAGGTTGATCAGCCTAGATAATTATGTCCACCCTAGAGATGAGGAATAACAGGCAACACAAATGGGTAACTTCATCTTAACCCTAGTGTAGAACCGTGTTCCCTCCAAAAGAAGCCCAGAATGATGGAAAGCACAACTGCTTTGGAGGGAGACAGTCCTGGTTCTGCTACCACTTGCTATTACATCATTCTCTGGGTCTAGGAGTACTCGTCTGTAAAATAGTAATAATACCTGCATTGTAGACTATGGACATGGTTGAACGAGTCCATTTAAATGAAATTCTTGGCCCTTCCATATTGCTTGAAAATCAGAGCTTTCAAAATACAATAGTCACAATGTAAAAGTGAAAAAAGGTTTTCCTTCCCAGTCTATTTATTTTTCAACCACATATAAAGATAGGCATTGCACTCACTCTTTCCAGTAATAAAAGACCAGACTGTGACCCAATAATGGTGACTCCTATAGGCAGAGATGTTACCACATTCCCATTCTGTGGAAAAATGAGGTGTGGCTGATGTTTTGTGGTGACAGTTTTCACTTTCCCAGGTTTCCCTTGGTCCAATGACACACACGTGTATCTGGAAGAATTTGGTGTTGTCAACACATAGCTCCTCACCACCCCACAACCACCTGGGAGTTTCAGTACATCAGGTCCTCAGAATATTGATTGTATATGACAGAGTTTATCAGCAAAAGATGGACTCTGGATAAATACATGGAGTTTCTTGTTGGCCAAGAAAGGATATGCACTCCAGCAATGTTTATAGTAATAAAATTTTGAAACAGGATTTCCCTCAATATGGGACTGGCTGAAATACGATTGTATATTTTTACAATGGAATTCAATGCAGACATTAAATAGAATGATAATGTGCAATCTTGTTAATGACATGGAATATCAACAAAATATACTATCAGTGGGAAAGAAATATGGTGTAGACACTATGTATAGAATGCTGATATATGCGGGGAAATGGAGGAAATATGCATACCTCTAACACAGGCCAATATGCATCTATATTTTAATGTGCTTAGCTATAATACTTGTGAATATATTGTAAAGGGATGCAAAGAAATGGATATGGGTTGCTTCTGGAAAAGCAAAATGTTACCTACTAGAGGAGGCTTAGATGAAGAAATTCTTTCCATAGAAAATATACATCCCTAATGTCTGAATTGTCTTATAGTCACATGAATGTTCATCATAGCTCTCATCATATCTAAAGACAGGTGGAATTGTTGTAGCCCTTTTCCCTTTGGAAATTTACCCCTCTATCCTGCCCTAGTTTGTGCAATGTTTGGACTGACTGCAATGGTGCAGGCATGAGCTAATCAATGCATGCATCCCATTCCTCAGCCAAAGACGTGTCTTCTAAGACAGGCACCTAACCCAATCAGAGGCATTGGTTAGGAATGTTGGAGGATGCAGGCACGAGCTCTTTTCTGCTGGACCTAATCCTGAGAGAAGATAAAGTCTGGACTTACTGTAGCCATCTTATAAATAAGGAAGGGACATCTGGCTGAGACTGGAGTCAAGATAGAAGAGAGATAATGGAAAACAGAGAGAAACTCGTTTTGTTTTCATCAGGTGAGGTCTCATAAGTGCTCATCAAGCCATAACCAGCCCTTATTGCTTCAGACAGTTTAACTGTTCGTGCAGACTCTGAGGACACCAGAAACAGTAAGTGTGTGGAGAAAACGGGTTTCAGTCATTCTAAAAAAAAACAGGAAGTAGCTTAGAGTGAATTTTAGATTAGAAATCCATAATGTGTTTTTTATTACCACAAGGTGACATTTTAAAATAAGGTCGTCGAAATATTTCTTCTCGAGAAGACGACTTAAAAGCAAAGACTTATAGGGGATAGTAAGTTAGCCATGCACATATGAGGTGGGGCCATGGAGGTCCTAAAGCAAGGAGGTGCCTGGTGACTTCCAGGTGCTAGAGTGGAGTGAGAAAAGGTGAGAATAGGAGGGGATTCGTTCTGAAAGGTAAGGGAGAACAGAACATGTAAGGGTGAATGGATTTTGTAGGGGTTTTCAATTTTCTCAGAGTGAAATGAAGAGGCAATGCTGAACACCGTTGTATGATTTCAGTTACGTTTTCACAGGATCAAGCTGACTGTGGCCAGGTGGTGGATGCTGGATGCAGGCACTTTAACAGAAATTCCTGGGAGAAGTGATGGGGCAAGTCTTGGAGGAATAAATGCAGCTAATCATTGTAACACATTCAGCTAAAAGCCAGGGAGGAAGTGAAAAATCAGTTCTTCTGGTTACTGTTTTGTTTGCTTGTTTGTTTTCTGGATGTGTTTTCATTTTTTTTTTTTTTTTAAATCAGGAACATATTTTTACTCTTTACTTATTGAGGAAGCTGTTTTAATGGTGTGTCACAGAATTTCAATATATCAACCTGTGAGGTGGCTGTTGCTAATTTTCTGGGGGACAGTCGGTGAGAATGGAGAAAAGGGTACATTCAAAAAAGAGCTCAGGTGAGAGTGGACTCAGCCAAGTGGGGGAGAAACGAGAACTGAGGTTACATGCACACCAGTGGCTAGTCAGAAATTTGGGAACTAAATATGATGACAAACATAGACAGAAAGGCATGTGATTCAGAAAGCAGAGGAAAAACTAGGACGAGACCAATGATTTCTCCATGGATGAGCAGAAGAGTAGAGCCCTGAGCTGAGGCTAAAGCAGAAGTACAACCTGGGTCAAGCAGCCAGATAGGGAGGATGATCATATGTGTGGATAGAAATGGGGGTTTCAAGTTAGCAATTCATCAGCCTCTGGGAATCCACCTGCAGGGATCACGACCCGACTTGGGAATTCATGGTAGAAGACCCCAATCAGCAAAGTGGCAAAGAAACTCCAAGGATATCTAATCACTTGAACATCTCAATTAAACAACACTAGCACTAGTACCACAGGATAGACTCAATTGTCCAGAAATGAACGTACGACCCTCAGGCCAGACAAAGTGAGGGATAGGAATCTAAGCAAAACAATGTGTTTTTTTTTATTTTGGCCTGATACTGAGATTTTTTGAGTCTTGTTTACCTCTGAATTGCACAAGGGAGTGAGGCAACTAGTAGGTATGTGAGCACTGAAATTATGCACTCATCCTCAATTCAAATTATCCAGCAGGGCCTCTGTTCTCAATTAAAAGTTTAAGTCAATAAATTTCTTTCTTAAAATGCATGTGGAAATATAGCAGAATTAATTCTCATTCATATCTTGAACATGAGTTACTGCAGTCACATATGAAGACCAATGCCTGCTTCAAATATCTCGGCATCATAAAGGTATTTGGGATACAAAATTGGGTGATATGAGTTCTCTAAACAAATAAGGGTAGCAGGATAACTGCAATGGAGAGCTGGTAAACTGAATACACCACTTCATTTTTTTAAAAAGATTTATTTTTTTAAATTTATTTCTCTCCACCCCCTCGTTGTTTGCACTTGCTATGTCTGTTCGCCTTCCTTGTTTCTTTAGGAGGCACCGGGAACTGAACCCAGGACCTCCAATGTGTGAGGGAAGCATCTAACCACTTGAGCCACCTCCATTCCCTGTTTTGTTGTGTCTCTCATTATGCTTTTCTTCTTCTGTCTCTTGTTGTTTCATCTTGTTGCATCAGCTTGCCGCGCCTGCCAGTCGCATCAGCTTGCTGACTTGCTGTCTTCTTTAGGAGACACTGGGAACATCTGCTCCCTGCTTTGTTGTGTCTCTCATTATGTTTTTCTTCTTGAGTCTCTTTTTGCATGATCTTGTTGTGTCAGCGTGCCACACCTGCTTGTTGCACCAGCTCACTGTCTTCTTGAGGAGTACCGGGAACCGAACCACGGACCTCACATGTACTAGGCTGGAACGCAATCGCTTGACCCACATCCGCTTCCCGACACCACTTCATTTTCACACACTGTTACTGAATTAGAAAATATGACCTACTGATTTCCCAGGTGCAGCGTTTGGAAATGAGGGAATGGAAAATTAGTGTTTAAAGTGTGATGGAAGATCTCATACGG
>JAQZBX010091584.1:0-12375 GCA_029593785.1 Cabassous unicinctus
CTGTCTGCTCTCTGTGTGTTTTTCTGTGTCTGCTTGTCTTCTCTTTAGGCAGCACTGGGAACCGATCCTGGGACTTTCTGGAGTGGGAGAGAGATGCTCAATCTCTTGTGCCACCTCAGCTCCCTGGTCTGCTCTGTCTCTTATTGTCTCTTCTCTGTGTCTCTTTTTGTTGTGTCATCTTGCTGTGCCAGCTCTCCGCATGGACCAGCTCTCCGCTCGGGCCAGCTCACTGCATGGGACAGCTTGCCTTTCACCAGGAGGCCCCGGGAATCAAACCCTGGACCTCCTGTATGGTAGACAGGAGCCCAATCGCTTGAGCCACATCCATTTCCTCCAATGATCTTTTCAAGATGGTTCCTAGAAACTGCTACAAGGTATTTCTGCTTATATTGCAATGACCAGAACTTAGTCAGATAGCCAGAACCAGCTTAAGAGAAGCTGGGCAATTATAGGCCCAGTTAAAATAAAGAGGTTCCATCTCTTTGAGAGAGGGGAAGGGTGGATATTGGTGAACAGCTTGAAATCTCTGCCAGAGATGGTCAAGGAAATCCTTTCAGAAAAACAAAAGCAGTAAGACCTAAATGATGAGAAGGGACACAAGCTCTGGGAAGAGCTTCCTGGCAGGGGGAACACAGTGCAAAGGGTTTGAGTTGCAACAAGCCTGGCAGGCTGGCAAGGCCATTGTGGAGGAAGGCTGGCAGATGTGAGATCACATAGTGTCTTGCAGGGCAGGGTAACGAGCCTGGGTTTTCTTCCACTTGCAATGGGAAGCCTTTGGAGGATTTTAAAGCAAGAAAATGATGTCATTTGTGCTTTCAGAAGATTACCCTGGTTGCTTTATCAGGACTGAAGTGGGAGAGGCAGAGAGGAGGTGAGTTAACAGGCAACTGCAGTAGAGAGGATGGTGTCCTGAACTGGCATTATAAAGTACAGATTGTAAGAAGCGATCACATTTTGCATATAAGGTATTTTGAAGCCGAAGTACTGCTTGAGATATTGGATGTGGGATGTGAGGGAATAAGAAAAAAAAAAAATTTTTTTTAAGTTTCCTAGCTTTTGACCTGAGCATCTGGCACATGGCTGAGACAGGGAAGGCTGGGAGGAGGCAAAGTGGGGGCACTGGCAAAGAACAGGCGTTCTCTTTTTGACCATGTTAAATCTGAGCTGAGTAGGAGATGTCTGAATGGAGATGTCAAGCTGGGAGCTGGACATAGAAGAATGTGGCCTAAACAGACAAATTTGAGAGTCATCAGCCTAAAGATAGTACTTTAAGGGTAAGTGTGAAAACAATGTTAGAGATAATTCGCTGAAGGAGAAGGAAAATTATACATTTTAAAGTGCAATTAAATTAAAAACCTAGACGGTCCATCTTAAAGGTCCTTAAACATCTCAGAAGCCGCCTTCAGAATCTTCAAGTGTACAACTCTTTCTTCTTAGTCTTCTAATGAAACCTGCCTTAGAGTCTCAAGCACCATTCACAACAAGCAAAAAGGCTTTTATCATCCTTTGTAAAAAGAACCCAAAAGAGCCATTGCTGCTTCTGTTGTACTTGCATCGCAGCAGCACTGTTTTCTGCTTTTTTAAAAAACGCAGTTGTGCAATATTTACGCCACCTTATAGTTGAAATAGGCTTTTCCAGATTCGCCTTGGGGAAGTAATCACATAATGCTGTGTAAAACACGCTCTGAATACATGTTTTAGGAACATGACCCAACTGCTTACAACTTAGGACTTGCCACCATGTGGTTTTAATCAGTCCAAACCCCTTACATTATTATAATATAATAATAAAAATAATAACACTAGATAGCATTTGCTGAGCATCTCTTATGTGCCAGATAATGTGCTTCTTGGCACTTTACAGACAATGCTAATCTTCACACAGGTTTGATGGGGAGGTATTTTTATCCCCATTTTACAGATGAGGATACCAAGCCTCAAAGCAATTGTGTGTCTTGCTAAATAACCAGATCTGTCTTTTCTTAGACTTTTCAGGAACAACTGATCATGCCTTATTATTTTAGGGGACACCTGGCTTACTGTCCTATTCACTCACCTACAGGTAGAAACCCCACCTCTTTCTTTTTTCTATCAGCTACCATTTCTACTTTATAAAGGGTACTCAATAAATATTTATTAAAAGAACAAACTAGAGACATAGATATGACTACACAGAAAACATCATAGATGGAACCCTGAAAGTGTCTTGGGATGGCACTTAGTCTAGAGGTCGTTGCCGGACTGACCCCCAGGTGAAATACGGCTTCAGGAATAGTTTGTGCAATTTCAAAAGACAGCAACATTAAAATATATATATATTAGTTCCCAACATTAAAAATATGGGAAAGTACTGATGCTTAATGCATGTAGAAGTTTTAATTAACTTGACTGTAAAAGTGTGGAAATGGATAGAGTTGATGGTAACACATTACAGTGAGTAGCAGCATGTTTATAAATGGGACTGTGGCTGAAAAGGGTAGTCTAGGGATGTAAATGTCAATTGAAAGAAAGCTAGAGAGTAATCTAGGGACTGAATAACACAGTGAACCCAGAGGTGGATGAGAATTGTGGTTAATAGTACAAAGGCAAGAATGTCCTTCTGTGAACTAGACGGATGTATGTCACTATTGCAGGCTGGTGGGAAGTTGGAGAAGCATGGGAGAAATACAATTGATGTAACCTACGGACTATTGTTAACAGCAATATTGTAATATTCTTGTATCAATGCCAAAGATGCATTGTGTTAATAATAGGGGGGTATGTTAGTCAGTCAAAAGGGGTGCTGATGCAAAGTACCAGAAATCTGTTGGCTTTTATAAAGGGTATTTATTTGGGATAGACGCTTATAGCTACAGGGCCCTAAAGAGTCTAACTCAAGGTTACTTCCTTACCAAACTCTGTTGCCACATGTTGAAGCAAGATGGCAGGCGATGTCTGTGAGGGTTCAGCCTTCCTCTTTCCTCTTAAGGCTCTGTGGGTCCAGCTTCTTCCAAACTCAGCTGTAGCCTGGCATAAGGGTTGTCTGTCTTCTCGGGGCTCCCTTCTTTCCGGGCTCAGCTGCTCTGGTCTCTTCACAAGGTCAGCTGTAAACCATCAGGCGAATGGCTCGTCTCTCTTCCCGGGGCTGCAGGATCAAAGCTGACAAGTTCTCTCCTCTTCCTTGTCTGTGGAGCTCTCTCTATTCCTCTGTGTATCTTCTCCTGTGTATCAAGTAAACGTAAAGCCTTTGAATTGAAATCAATCAAAGGGTATTATGCCCAGAGGAACAGACAAGTTTACAAACATAATCAATATCTTTTTTTTTTTGAATTCTTAAATAATCTCAAACTGCCACAGGGGATATGGAAAAAAATATGCCAAATATACGCTATGGACCATAGTTAGTGGTAATAGTCTGATGACATTATCTCATAATCTGTAACAAATGTTCCACAACAGTGTGGTGTGTTGGTAAAGGGTTGTTATACGGGAATTCTACACATGTGCATGATTGTTTTGTAAGTTCACAACTTCTGTAATAAAAATATATTTTAAAAAAATAAACAAATAAACAAATAAAAATCAATTGGCCATAGATGTGAGGGTCTGGTTCTGAACTCTCAATTTGATTCCATTGGTCTATAAATCTATCTGTGTGCCACTACCATGCTGGTTTTTTTTGTTTTGTTTTTGTTTTTGTTTTTAGCTACTGACATTTTGGTTTATTTCTCTTCTGGAGTCACATATATCATGCTGTTTTGACCACTGTAGCTTTGTAATAGATTTTAAAGTCAGGGAGAGAAAAAGGGAAATTGCCAAATGTTTGCACCCCTTGAAATACGGCAAGGCTGGGCCCACATTCCCACAGGTAAGCAAGGGGAGGAGACTGAGTAGGGACTGTCCTTAGTCCCCTCTAGGCTACCTCCTAGGCTCCTGGAGGCATCTGAATTTGCAACCCCCAGCGGTCAAACTCCCTTGATTTAGAAGAAAACTGGCCCGGCGTTAGCAACGTAGCAACGTGACTTCTCTCAGGGACCCAGCTGTTCTCACTCCCGGCCCTACCCTATTTCCACACCCCACTGCCCAGGACACAGGCATCCCAAGATCCGTATTTGTCATGACTACACATAAACACACGTATACAGAGGTGCTCCTGGGTTGAAAGACTTGCCAAAAATGCAAGAGCCGTGTATCACTTTCAAGCTAAGGAAAAAGACTGGTTGAATACAAAAAAAGACCTTGTCAGTTACAACATTCCTAGGCAATAAAGTTTCTTTGGCCTTTTGGGCACAAGGTAGGTCCATTCCGGTTTGGGACTGAAAAGAAATAGAAAGTAAAGGTTCATATTCTAAGTCTGCATCTGCCCTGGTTTCACTTTCTAAATCACACGGTGGTTGATCTGATGTGAGATACTGAGAAATGAAGGAAAAGAAAAAACTGGATGGCGGGGAAGCCTCCTGGGAGAAACTATTAGACAATGTGGTAATTAGTATTAGGTAGGAAAGGCTGGTCCAGATGTTAATTAGTGTGTTTCCTCCTCCCTAACTCACTCAAAGGGCCCCCGTGAGGTGCACATTGAATTTAATTACTTCTCCCCCAGGGCCTTCTCCCCTCCCCCAGCTAGAGCATCCACTAATTGGGAGGGGTGGGGTGAGTGTCACCATAGAACCAGAAAAACAAAAGCAACAAGCCCTGAAACCTCAGGTTCAGTAAGCTATTGACCCATAAATTAGAAAGTTTCAGGCACGTACTACAAATGGAGTTTTTTTGGTACCCGGAGCCAGTGTGCTTCTCACACTTTAACATGTATGTGAACCCCTGGGGATCTTGTTAAACTGCAGATTCTGGTTCAGTAGGTCTGGGGTGGGGCCTGAGATTCTGCATTTCTAACCAGCTGCCAGGTGATTCTGGTGCCGCTGGAACCTGGACCCGTACTTTGAGGAGCATGGCACTAGAGCAGACCGCTGGTTCTCAAACTTGCCTGCCTGTTTGGATCACCTGGAGATCACCTGGGAGGTTCGTTAAAAACACAGCTGGCTGGACCCCATTCCCAGGGTTTCTGATTCAATATGTCTGGGCGCGGCCTGGGAAAGTGCATTTCTAACAGGTTCCCAGGTGCTGGCCTGGAATCACACTTTGAGGAGCACTGCCCCATGGGCTTGGGGAAGAGGAGAGGGACCTGAGCTGTGTCACCAAGAGGAGGCCGCTGATATTCACTGAAGATTCTCCAACCCATCCACTCCCCTTGCTGTGGTTCAGGACCGCTGTAACGCCCCTAGAACAGAGAGTTGGGGCCTAATCCCAGAGAGGTGGTGGCGATGGGGTGATGGGGTGATGGGGTGATGGGGAGAGTAAACCCCAGCACCTGAGCAAGCTGGAGCTCTCCCATCAAGTTAGCCCGGTGGTAGTACATCACAAGTGCTTCAGTAAAATTCCATCACTCTACTATAGGGAGATGGCTTCAGTTACCCAAGTTCTTATGCAAAGGGTAGACTAGCAGAGCTTTAACCATGGGGCCATTGACACATGGTCCAAGACATCGGAATTCTCTTCTGGGGACCAGATAGAAGAATACCCAACATCAGGATTGTCCCTGAAAGTGCTAAGCTCCTTACTCCACAGAGTTATTTTTCTAGGAAAGAAGGAAGGGAGGAAGACCATGCTATATAGAATTACAACTAAGTTTCAACGAAGTTTTTTTTTTTTAGGAGGTGCCAGGGATTGAACCCAGGACCTCATACATGGGAAGCAGGTGCTCAAACCACTGAGCTACACCTGCTCCCCATGCAGCACTTCTTTAAAATTTCATTTTGATCTTTCCCAAAGAAAATTCCTTTCCTTACCTAGATGATTTCTTTCAGTGACATTTTCATAATGAACAACCTGAGTGTGGTAGCATTTTTATTCCTTAGAATAAAATAGCCTCAGAGGAAACTACCATTTTTTAAGCACCTACTATGTGTCAAGTCTTTTGCAAATCTCTTTATGTGCATCATCTCATGTTGCTATTACTGTAGTTAGGACTATCTGGAATATTTTCCTGGAAAGTTTGCAAAAATATTTTTTAAACAAAAACATTTTATTGGGATAAAGTGTTCCCAGAGAGAAAATGATGCCGATATTTAAGAATCATGGAGGGCTGAGAAGTATGTGAGCCATTAAGTCAAAGAAACTTTCTGGACCTCTCAGGCTGGCCATTAAAACTCCTGCTGAGAGCTGGTTATTTAATTACACCACAAATAAAGTTTTAACAATTGCTTCTAAATGGATTTTCCAGGCCTTTGGGGGACCCGGGTCCAGTTAGAGGGTGGTAAGGCTGATTTTTGCCTGCTGGCAGGCACTTTAAGTATGGTTTTTTTGTTTTGTTATATTTAGACCATAAATTACATAGTAAAATGAAGGTATTTATTAGGCAAGGAACCATTCCCCCCCCCCATACTATATCAAACACTCGCCTTGAAAACGATTATGTTCATTCATTTAGTAAGTATGATTTTGGGCATCTACTATATGCCAGGCGAGGGCTTCAAAGCAGGCACAAGAAAGAGATGCTGCAAGTAAACCTACAACCCCAAGTTGTAATACATACTACGAGAGAAACGTCACGAGAATATAATTTATATTGGGAGTCCAGGGGAAGTGACACTTAAGCTGGGCCCTAGAGGATGATAAAAAGGAGATAAGGAAGGAGTTGATGGAGGCCAAGAGAGTTTTAGCTAGAAGTAAAAGGTCCATAAGATGCTCGAACAACAATATTCATAGCAGCTTTATCCACAATGCCCAAAGGCGGAGCCAGCCAAGTGCCCATCAACAGATGAGCGGATAATCAGAATGTGGCATTGAGGCAGGTTAGTTTAGGGAAGGGGAAGACGAGTCTAAGACCTGGCAGCAAAGCATGGCCGAGAAGCCCGGGGCCATGGACTCCCGCCCGGATGAGGGAAAGACCCCAGCAGGAGGCTGCTGGAAGGACCCCGCGAGAACCCGGTCATGAGAACCCCACTGGGAAGGAGATTAGAACGAGATCTCATTTGGGGTCAAGGGAAAGCCCCGGATATCCTCAAGGGGCCTCACCGTTGGCCCCCTGGGGAACTGACAGGTGGGGTAACCAATCAGAACAGCAAATAAGGTCTCCTCCCCCAACATTAGGAGAGGGAAGAGTAAGTAATAGCTTGATAAAGATAGCCCCACAAGCCCGAAACGCTCTCTCTGCCTAGAGGAGCCCGCACCCACAACTGGGGCTGTGCAATTCTGTTCTTTTCTCCCATTCTGTTCTCAATAAACGACTGGCCTAACTAAACCAGCATGTTCTTAAATTCTTTTACGTAACATAGCCAAGAACCTAGAGGAATCCATCATCTCCCGACTTCCCCTGACTTCAGTATCTATGATACAATATGATATGCTATATGCTATGTGCTATATGCTATATGCTATTTTTCAGCCTTAAAAAGGAATGAAGGGAAGCAAATGTGGCTTGAGTGGTTGGGCACCCGCCTCCCACATGGAAGTCCCGGGTTTGGTTTCCGGTGCCTCCTAAAGAAGACAAACAAACAATGAGTAGACAATGAGCAGACAACAAGAAAAAAAAAAAAACAACAGGCAGACAACAAGCATAAAAACAACAATGAGCAAACAATGAGCAAAAAATAAAAACACTGAGCAAACAACGAGCAGACCGTGAGACAGTGCGCAAAAGCAAAATAAGCAGGGAGCAGATGTGACTCAAGCCTCCGCATGGGAGGTCCCAGGTTCAGTTCCTGCTGCCTCCTAAAGAAGAAACAGACAACGAGCAGACAATGAGTTGACAATGAGCAAAAACAATGAGCAAACAGATGAGGGAGCCATCTTGTGGGGAGATAAAATAAAACTGAAAATAGATGCCATATATTAAATAAATATAAAGTAAGGAAAAAAAAAAAAGGAATGAAGTTCTGATACAACATGGATGAATCTTGAAGACATCATGTTGAGTGAAAGAAGCCAGACACACAAAAAACAAATATCTCACTTATATGAAATATCTAGAATAAGCAAATTTCTATAGGCAGATAGTAGATTTTAGGTTACCAGGGCCTGGGAAATGAGGGGAGCAAAGAGGGAGTTGTTCCTTTGCGGGTAGCGTTTCTGTACCCACACAGAGGCAGGCAGGGCTGGGGTGGCTTGTACTGGGTCAACTTGTTTAATTTGTAAATTTTTCTCAGAATCCTCTTCACCGTCAGACGGGGCTGAGAAAAGGAATGTGGAAGTGAAGCAGCAGCCATTACTGAAGGTCGTTGTGGTTGTGAGCGTGACAGAGACCCGCACGTGCCAGGGGGTTCCAGCTCATCCTTGCTCTCCTCTGCTCCGCACCCAGCTCTTCTGACCGCCGGCCCTGACGGCCAACAGCAGCCCAGGCCCGCGGTTACCACAGAGCCTTCCCTTGGCCTACTTTGGTGACCGAGTGTGCTTGGCTACTCGGGTGACTGGCTAGGGCCTCCTCTGATCCTCCAGCTTCCCTCCTGGACTTCCCTTTCCCCAGCTTCTCCCACAACTCTGTTAAGATCTACTTCCTGGAATAAATCTCTTATTCTCTAACTCATAGTGTTTCTGCTTTGGACCCTGACTTAGACAATGGGCCTGGCAACGCAGGGCCTGGTAGGCCACGGTCAAGGCAGAGGGAAGCGACATCTGTGTACTGGCTGACAGTGGGGGGTGGGGCTGCCGTCGGCCACAGCCGGGGTTCCAGCCCCCAGGATTCTAAAGAGGGCAGGACCCTGGACACCTGGACTGTTTCCCAAATCTGCCCCGAGGTGGGTTTCCCAAATGTTCCTACCTCACTGGCAATTAGTCATTATGATATTGCTCCTTATTCCTACTAAGAGATGTTCTTTGCATCTAAAGAGTAGAAGGTTTAATGAGCAGGAGAAGTCTCCAATCTTTTGTGTATTTATATTCAACAGCTTTGGGGCAGGCATAGGAAGAAGTTAAATGAGATGATGTTTGGACTGGAAGCAGCTGGAAACCTGCCACCCTTCAGTATGTACTTACTGAAGTGTTCTGAAGAGGAGGAAGCAGTAGTGGGTATACCACAGAATCAACTGGGGGGCTTTAAAACATCAGGATTTCTGGAGGTGAGGCCCAGGCTGCTGTGTTTCTTTATTTTAAGAGCCCCAGGTGATTCCCAAGATCAACCAGGGTTGAGAATCCACCCACCTGTAGCAAAGAGGTTGCAAACAGGGAACTTGTGGGCTTTGATGGACAGTATTTTCTTTAAGAAATCAGAATTTGCTGTCAATATTGAAAGTGGGAAATTTCTAATAAAAATCTGAGTTTCCAGCTTCTCTCCTATGAAAACCTGGAAGGACTGGCAAACCTGGGCCCACGTTCTCACAAGGCAACAACAGCTGGAATTGAACATTCTCTTAAGAAGCCATGGATTATTCCATTAGCCACAGTCCCCACCAATCCCCAGTGCTCATACCCAGCCTGTTTTGCTCATTTCATTATATGCCTGTCCACTGTAGACACTGGATTTCGGCACCTTGTGGTGATCAAGGCCAGGGGTTGGCAAACCATTTGGCTCTTGCGTCAAATCTGGCTTGCCTTTGTTTTCATACAGCCTGTGACTTAAGAACAATTTTTATATTTTGAAGTTTCTGGGGACAAAAAAATGAAGAATATGATTTTATGACATGCAAAATCACATAAAATTCAAATTTCAGTGTCCATAAATAAAGTTTTATTGGAACACAGCCATACTTATCCTCTTATGTGCTGTTTGTGGCTGCTTTCATGCTACGATGGGAAAGTTGAGCAGTTGCAGCAGCCGCATGGCCTGCCAAGCCAAAATATTTACTCTGTTAGAATCAAAGAAAGGTAGATTTAAACCCATTTATCAGTGAGAATTTGGGAAAATTACACCACCTCTCTGAGATCCAGTCTTCTGTCCATAAGCTGCAGAAAACAAATACTACTCTGCAAGAGGGTTGTGATGATATAAATTAAATGATTTCTGTAAACTCTGCAGCTTAATGACAAAAACCAGAATAAATTGTACACAACTTTGAGCAGAAGAGACTTGAAAATCACCCTCTTTGAGGTTGACAGCATTCTTCATCGAATAAACTAAAAAGAACAAGAGTCCTTAAACGGTAAAAAAATGTTCATTCCTCTTCTCGTAAGAGATTACATTATTTGCTATTAAAGTTACTGTGCAACAATTCTTTTTCAAGTGGAACACTTTCTATATTGGATATCTTATATATGTGAGAAAACCAAAATTTATAAAATACAAATAATTTTTTATTTATCATTATTAATTATTGTCTTTGTTATCATAGAAAAACCTTGGAAATAATAACTGATTTGGCATAAATAATCATTTAGCTTGATTGGAAAGTAAATTGTGCATACTGAGTGGAAGCTTTTTTTATGACATAACTTTATATTTTATATTTGAAATTTATTAATTATCCAGGAGCTGATATTTACATTTTCCAAAAAATGAAATTTCCTCTATTTGATCAAAGTTGACCAAATAAAAGACTTGACTATAAATACTTTTAATCCAATTAATCTACAGAGCTGATTGTGTACTTAGTTTTGCATATTTCTTCCCAACTTTCTAATATCAAGTAAAGCTGCCTTAAATGCAAGATAAATTCTTCCATTTTTTAAAATATATATAACAGCCTTATAGAGATATAATTCACATACCATAAAATTCACTCATTTGAAGTTTACAATTTATTGCTTTTTAGTATATGCACAAAGTTGTGTAAACGTCACCTGGATCAATTTTGGACCATTTTCATCAGCTGAAAAAGAAACCCTGCACCCATTAACAGTCACTCCTCATTTCCCACCAATTCTCCCAGCCCTAGGCAACCACTAATGCACTTTCTATGTCGATGGACTGGCCTATTCTGAACATTCTGGAGGAGATGGTGCTGAGCTTGGAAGAGGAGAGCTGGGGCAGAAGGAATGGGACAAGAAGGCAGAGGAAGCAGCAGCTTTCCAAAAGCTTCAAGCTCATTACACTTCCAATGGAAAGAGGACAGAGCCCAAGTGAGAGAAGAGACAACATGAGGTGACCTTGGTTAAGAGCCAAAGGACAGGTGGCTTGAGATAGGAGGCATGAGGGCAGCAGAGAGAAGCCCCCTTCTTGCCAGGGGCATCCTGGGAGCAAAGTCAGAGGGGCACCAGCGGGTGTCAGTCTGGCTGGGAGTGGGTTGCTGCATGGAAGAAGGAGGGGGAAAAGTTTGAGGGCCTCACTTGTGTGGGGTTTTAAATTTTTGAAATGCGTTGTCAACATTTAAAAACCAGATGTCCTCCCATTAAAAAACACAGATTTCTGGCTTCTCTTGAAAACCTAGAAGGTCACTCAACTTGGACTGGCATTTCCTCAGCAGCAGCAGAGGCTGTCCCTTTAGCTGTGTCCGGTTTGCCACGCTCCTCTCCAGGTCCCATCCTCACCCTGACTCCAAGGCCCAAAGTCAGGGCCCATTTCTCCCTGGGACAAGGCTGTGGGTTTTTAACACCTGGAGCCTTTCCTTCAGTGCAGAGTGACTGAAACACACACAGACCAGACTGAGCAAGGACTGGAGCCCCTGGGAAGGTGAGGAGTCACAGAAACAGCATTTAGTTTCCAGAAGAGTTCTCTGGCAGCTCTGGGGGTACAGGGAAGGGAGGGTAACTGGAGAGCTAAGAGGCTGATGTCACACTGAGGTCAGGAGATCAGCAGGGCCAAGGGTGGAGCAAGGGTTTTTGAGGTAGTGGTAGGGGAGGGGGGGGGTAAGAAAGAATGAAGAGTCAAGAATTAAGGACGGACGGGGGTGCGGATGTGGTTCAGGTGGTTGGGCGTCCGTTTCCCATATGGAGGGACCTGGGTTCGATCCCCAGGACCTCCCGGCAAATTAAAGAAAAATATAGAAGGTGCGAGCAGGTGAGCCCCCAGGCCCCGCCGAACCATGTAGCAAGATGATGACGAAAAACCAGGAACTAAGGTGGCACAGGTGGCAGAACGCCTCTCTCCCACATTGGAGGATCCCAGGATCGAATCCTGGTGAAGACAGGAGGAGAAGGATGAGAGGAGAGGACAGGAAACAGACACAGAGAATTGCCCAACGAATAGACACAAAAACAGCAAAAACGGGGGGTGGTGGTGGTGTTAAAATGGATGAAAAAAAAAAAAGTAAATAAATCTTAAAAAAAAAAAAAGGATGGACGGCCGGGGACCTGGAGGTGGAGGTGCCCAGGGACCCCACCAAGGGGCCAGTGAGGGTGTGCACTGGGAGGAGGGCAGGTCGAATGCAGACGTGCTGGAGCAGAGGCAAGACATGCCATGGGCTCTGTTGGTAATAAACATCTACCATGCATACGGAAAGGAAAAAAAAAAAAAGAATTAAGGATGGGCTG
>JAQZBX010091585.1:0-12370 GCA_029593785.1 Cabassous unicinctus
AAAAAAAAAAAAAAAAAAAAGAATAAATATAAGACCTAGAATTATCAAACTCCTAGAAGAGTTTGATAATCAAACTCCTAGAAGCATCTTGAGGAACTTGTGTTAGGTAATGGATTCTTAGACTTTCTACCCAAAGCACAAGCAACAAAAGAAAAAACAGATAAATGAGACCATCAAAATTAAAAACTTTTGTGCCTCAAAGGACTTTATCATGAAAGTAAAATGACAACACAGACAATGGGAGAAAATATTTGAAAATTACATACCCAATAAAGGTATAATATCCAGAATATATAAAGAAACCCTTCAACTTAAAAACAATTAGACATAACCCAATTAAAAAATGGGCGAAAGACTTGAATAGACATCTCTCCAAAGTAGATACACAAATGCAAGAAAGCACATGAAAAGACAGTGGATATGGCTCAAGCAGTTGAGCGCCTGCTTCCTACATGGAAGGTCCCGGGTTCAATCCCCGGTACCTTTTGAAAACAAAAAAACAGACAAGCAAACAAAAGAACAAAAGAATCTGCTCAGGGGAGCTGATGTGGCTCAGTGGTTGAGCACTGGCTTCCCACATATGAGGTCCCAGATTCAATCAATCCCCAGACCAGTACCTCAAAAAAAAATAAAATAAAATAAAAATCAAGATGCTCAACATCAGTAGCCAGAGAAATGCTAATCAATACCACTGCACATCCATTAGAATGGCTGCTATTAAACAATCAGAAAATAACAAGTGTTGGAAAGGATGAGGAAAATTGGGACACTCACTCATTGTTGGGTGGCAATGTAAATTGGTGCAGCCACTGTGGAAGACAGTTTGGCAGTTCCTCAGAAAATTAGGTAAGAGAATTACCATATGACCCAGCAATCCCACTTCTAGGTATACACCCAAAATAATTGAAAACAGGGCCTCAAACAGATGGGGGACAGGGGATCAAAAAAGATTAGGGCTTTGATTCGACCACGTCAGTAGAGCATGACTAAGGTTAAGTCCTGGCCCACTTTGGGCTATACAAACGGACACTCACTCCAGAAGAAGATACAGAAGACGATACCTGGAAAACAAAGAGAGCTCCATAGATATGACAGAGGAGAGAACTCCGATCCTGGGCTCTGGGAAAAGCGATGAGCCATTTGCCTGATAGCTTGCAGCTAGAGAGAACAGAGCAGCTGAGCTGAGGAAGCCCGGAAAGAAACAAACTCTATGCCAGCCTGTAGCTGAGAGGGAGGAAAGCTGAACCCTCACAGAGATGAGCAACCAACTTGCTTCAACACGTGGCAACTGAATTTGGTGAGAAAAGCAACCTTGAGTTGGACTTTTTAGGGTCTTGTAACTGCAAGCTTTTACCCCAAACACTCTTTATAAAAACCAACAGATTTCTGGTACTTTGCATCAGCACCTCTTTGGCTGACTAATACAGGTGGTATATGGTATATGGGAATCCTGTATTTTATGCATAATTTTTCTGTAAACCCACAACTTCTCTAATAAAATTAAAAAGTAGTAAGATAATTTCTGAGGCCTCCGTCTACTTCTAAAATTTAGAATTTAAATATTTTCTATTCAACTTGGAAAACATAGCCGCCAAAATAAGTTTATAAACTTAAAAAACAAAAAAACACATTTTTACACAATATATCCAACTGGAATATACAGTTCAAGGCTGTACAAACCTGTAGTTCTGTAAGAACTGTTTTATGCCTCTTGTTACAGTCAATTTTTTCCACTCGTGTTTTTAATTCTGCCAAAGTCTTATCAAATACAGCACACTGTAGTGCACACAATTTTTCTTCCAGCAACCACTGTACAACCTAAAGAAAGATATATAACTTGGTTACTATCAAAGAAGGCCTTTAGGCACGCAGCAAATTATATATATTCTTTATTAGTAAGATAATAATGTATTAACTAGTTTAATAAAAGAAACACACTAGCATACAAAATGTAATGCCATCTGCTGAAATCATTTTTTACATATAAAACACCTGCCTCAAGAAGATAAGATATTCTAAATATAGACAATTTCCAGAAGGTGAAATTTTAAAAATAATTTACAATTCGAGTTTTAATATTTTTTTCCTGTTTTTCCTAGGATGCATGCTTTGGGGAAGTCGTTTTCAAGCCATTTAAAGGATATCAGTTAAAGGAAAGGATGGGGTTCTAAAATTTCTAATCTGTTGTAGATTGTTATTTTTGTGAGATACACTAAGAATGTTGCAACAACATCAAATTTCTTTAAAATATTTGTAAATGCCCACACTAAATTTTTATATTATTTCATCGAGAACCCATCAAACACAGGAGACTGGTGCATGCCTATGTATCACACTTGAGTAACCCTGTTCTAGAGGAGTATACTTGCAGTATACGTAAAAGTTTTCAAGGTTCTTTTTCTGTATCTACCTTCATAAAAAAAGAAAACTGGGACAAAGAAATGACAAATTAAAAGAAACTGGGGGGAAAGCTAATGGTTTATTGCCTTGTTCCTTTTTATAAGCACAAATATTTATACTATATCTTAGTGGAAGAACATTGGTCTAAAGCCTATATTATTTGTAATTTCATCATTAAATAATAAAACCTTCAAAAATCAATTTTACTTCTGTGAGTTTCATATTCCTCTCTCAAAAAGGTCTTTATTTTAAATGTTTGTGAACACACTTTGAAAAATATATGAAAACTGCATATTTTCATTACTTGTAGCTATGGTCAAACAGATATAGGGGGAAATTTCCCAAATCTGTACTTTAAATATTCCCTATCCCCACTCTTTCTAAAGCCTTGACTCTAACTTATTAATAGTTAAGTACAAAACAAAGATTTTTACAATGTACAGATTTACAATCATGAAACCAGCTTATTATAAAGAGTAAAATGTTATTATATAAGACTCTAATCCTTCCCATAAGTTCAATATGGGAAGGAAAAAAAAAAAACTGAAAAACAACATTTTAAAGGATGGTAATATACTATAAGCCCAAACATTTTCTTCAAGTTCTCTTTCTTTCCACAAAAAATGTCAGTCAAATACAGAATAATGTCAAAGACCTAATAGAATAAAGAGCATGGGGGCTTTTTATTTAATATGACTTTTATTTTATAATCACAACACCACCTTTTGTAGCTTCTGGTTAATGTCTCCTTTGGCTGTAATCTTTACTTGAAATTCTGCTTCATATTCTTCTTCCATATATCGACGGCGTTTGGAATGTACATAGTCCATGTCCTCAGATTTAGAACGTTTTCTTCTGGAAAATTCATCTGAGAATAAAAAACATAATTATTAGATGTTTTTACTAAAGACCTTAATGTCTATACTCTACCAACAAAATATAGTTTTTATCACAATAGCATTCATAATTTTTTTTAATTAAAAAAAGAAGGTATATAGCTTTCAGCAGCTTTAAACTTGAAATGATTTTCAACATGATAAGTAAGAACTTCCTAACATTCTTTCCTTGAAACCTTCAAATTAAGATGGAGACTTGCATAACAATTGCTAGGCAATATGAAATCATCTTATTCATCTCATATTCATTAACTATGATAAATTTCAAAGTGCACATGAATCCTCTGGTAAAATATAGTATTCACTCTCAGGTCATAGTTTTTCTGTTTGTTTGTTTTTGAGGTACTCAGGCCAGGGACTGAACGCTGGACTTCGTATGTGGGGAGGTAGCGCTCAAACATTGAGCCACATCAGCTCCCCTGAGTTGGTTTTTTCATTTGTTTGCTTATTATTTGTCTTTTTGTCCGTTTTTAGTAGGAACCAGGGACCAAACCTGAGACCTCCCATGTGGGAAGCAGGCGCTCAACCACTTTAGTCACACCCGCTCCCCAGGTCACGGATTTCTAACAACTGTGTATAGCCTTAATCATTTAATTCTTCCTTGTCTGTAAATATAGGAAGAAATTCTTACTTAATCATCAGGCTTAGGAAAATAACATAATAATAATTCTTTACATATCCTAATGAATCTCAAATACATAGAAATAATCTCCACAACTTTCAAAAGCAAAGGTCCTATCTGACCATACCTGATGCTCTCCATCTCACATATATGTATGTGCCTACCTTTAAATCCAATTCCACTTTGGGTATTCTCTTATAATCATAACTTGCTCATTGTCATAAATGGAGAGCAGTATGATGAGGAGTTACAGAACCCAGGTTTTCTAATATTTATTTCCACTGGTCTTTCATATAAATCTAATGACACCCAATTCCAACATTTCCCCTTTCTGTGATGCTTAAGAACCTAAAGAGACTGAAGCACATACTTCTATTCACTTATATCAGCCCAGACAAAAATCTTGTAGTTCCATGCTCAAAATACAAATTTAAAGCAATTTCTCTCAAAATACCGACAGTAACTTACTATTAACCTTAAATCTTTCTTCTGGAGCACTGCAAAACGTAAGTAAATAAAAGACTCAAGTATATGAAATATTTGAATATTTTCAAAAGCCCTAAACCGTCAACAAAATTACTTAATTGTGGTTTACTTAAGTTGCAAAATTTTACAATCATCTCATAGACAACAGAAAGGTATATTTCATGGCCTTAAAAAACACTGAACTATTATAATTTTCAAACTAGTTCAGTTTGTACATGCATACTTTTCTCAGGTCTTTCCTCTTCTTCACATAGCACTTGCTCTTCTTCTTCAGGTTTGCTATCCTTTTCATTACTTTCTACTTCTGCTGTAACAAAAAGAGAAGAGGAAATATTTTTTCTATTGGAATTCATTACAGTTCATTGTAATTTCCATTTCCAGTAACTATCCAGTTAACATTCATTTATGAAATAAGAATCCCAAAATGTGGAATTGAGAGAATAAAAAGGGAGAAGGAACTGCTAGAAATGAATAAGCAAACTTCCTACCATATACAAATATTAATCCAAAATGGATCAATGACCTAAATGTAAGAACCAAAACTATAAAGATAGAAAAAAATAGGGAGATATCCTCAGGACCTTGTATTAGGCAATGGATTGTCATACTTTACACAAAAAACATAAGCAACAAAAGAAAAAAGAAAAAAATTACACTTCTCCAAAATTAAAACTTTTGTGCCTCAAAGGACATTATCATGAAAATCAAAAGACAACCAACAGAATATGAAAAAATATTTGGAAACCATATAGTTGTTGATAAGGGTTTAATATCCAAAACATAAAGAACTCCAACAAAAAGACAACAAAAAAACAACACAATCATAAAATGGGCTAAAGAATTAAACATTTCTCCAAACAAATGGCCAGTCAATAGGCACATGAAAAGTTGCTCAATATCATTAGCCACTAGGGAAATGCAAATCAAAACCACAATGAGATACCACCTCACACCCACTAGAGGGGTATTTTATTTAAAGAAAAAAAAAAAGGGAAAACAAGTGCTGACAAGGATGCAGAGAAATAGGAACCTTAGTACATTGTTTTTGGGAATATACAATGGTGTAGCTGCTATAAAAGAATTTGGAGGTTCCTCAAAAAGTTAACCACAGAATTACCATACGATCCAGCAATTCCACTCCTAGGTATATACGCAAAAGAACTGAAAACAAGGACTCAAACAGATATTTCAAGTTTAGCTTAAGCTTTCATCTTACTCAAAAACCTCCTACTGTCACTCAATTCCCATTTTCCAGATACGCCAAAAATATATGACTGGTTTCCTAACACTTAAATCAAAACTCACTGGGATTTTAGAATAATACAGAATTAAAATTTATGCTAGATTTTTATGTAATGGAAAGAACTTGGGATTTAAAAAAAATGGTATTAATAGATTCTTCGAAGAGAAGTAAGGCCCTGTATTTCTTTCAATTTTTGCTCACAAAGCCCCTAGAAAATCTGAAAGTAGACACCCTTCGCAAGCCCAGAATAAAAAACAAAGGCCCACACATCCAGACATTTTTATATACAATTTCCAGTGGTACCTAAATAATTCTGAATCTATTCCTAAATAATCATGTAACTCATCCAAATATTCCAGGCTAACAATGTCTTTTTTAATCTGTCTTTACTCACAGATAGGTCCTACTGTAATTCCTCTGGTCTTCTTGGATATAGCCTCATGATAATGTGGCATGTTCTTACATTAATTTCTATTAATGTTATGCTTTTCACTCAACCTCACTAGACAGTGAGCTCACTAAGAGCAGGTAACAGATCTTTTAATTTTGGTAACTCTAAAAAACCTGTGGGAAAGAACTGAGACAAATTAGATGCTGAATACCTATCTAGTGAATGGTATCTTTAATAAAATCCCATGTTAACTAAAAGCAGAAAAAGTATGTTGTAGAGGATTAAAAACAGAATTTATGTTATGGAGTTTTCCATTTTCACAATTATACTTTACATAACTTTACTCTAAGGCAATATGGACAAAATTGCTGCCTTACATAAAGTTATCACAAACTTTTTCTGTAAATGGCCAAATAATAAATATTTTAGGTCTGTGGGCTACATGCTCTGTCACAGCTACTCAACTCTGTCCTTGTGGCAGAAATCAGCCATAAACAATAAGTAACATGCAAATAATTGGGCATGGCAATGTTCCTACAAAACTTTATTTGCAAAAAACAAGCAAGGCCCACAGACCATAGTTTGCCAATCCTGACTTAGATTACTGGTACTACAAGAACATTTAAAACTAAACAAAAAACTCTCATAAATTAATTGAAGACAATATACCAATCAGAAAAATGGGCAAGGGAGAAATTCTAAGAGAAAAAAGTTATCTATATTTTATTGTCTTCAATTCTTCTCCTCTCACTGTCTCTTCTACTTTTTATTTTTTTGCCATGTACTAGGGATTGAATCCAGGACCTCATACATGGGAAGCATGCTCTCAACCACTGACCCACTCCCATATCTCACCACTGTCTCTTAAACCTGATTCCCAACAGGCTTTGAACTCTACCGTTCTTCAAAACTTGCCTTGTCAAATTCACCAAAGATCTCCAGATCTACTCAGTTAAGTAAGTCCTCCACCTTGCTTTAACACACAGCAATATTTGACAGGAGAGTAAATACAATTGAGTTACTTACTCCTTCATTGAAACACTCTCTTTACTTGACTTCTAAAAGACAACAATCTCCTGTTTTTTTCCCTACCTTAACAGCTGCTCTTTCTAGGTCTCCTAGGCTGGTTCTTCCTTATCTCCCAAACCTCCAAACACTGGAATGCAAAGAGTTCAATACTTAGACCTCTTCTCTTATTTCCATTTACCCATCTAATTACAGGACTCCAACTAATGTCTATATGCTATTTACTCAAAATTTTCTCTCCTGTCCAGGCCTCCACCCAGAAAGCCAGTCATATATCTAACTTGGACAGCAATAATCATTTGAAATTGATCAATCTCCTATACACCCCCTTCCAAAACCTGCTTCACCTTTGGTCTACTCAACTCTGAAAAGAAAAATCTGCAACTCACATACCAATGTATAGGAATAGGAGGTTTCACAAAGAAAAGCCAAATACACAAAAATAGACAATATAGATCACTCTGCATTTAATAGCATTGTGTGGTATGGTCTCCAATCCCAAGATTCTGACATAAAGGAAAAATGTATAAACTCATTAAATTATAAACTGCAATTTGCTATGACTGTCTTATACAGACTGCTATAGGGCTTAAGTTCTATATAAATGTTTACTGAATAAATGAGTGAAGTTCAACCTAAATACTGTTAGCTATTTTACCTTTCCAAAATGCAAATTTCACCGTATCACTCTCCTCTGTTTGAAATCCTTCAATGGCTCCCAAGTGCTTCAAGTGCCATGAGAATGTTTTAGCACTGTAAAACCAAGGTCCTTCATGATATATTCCTCTTACATTATCAATCATTCATTCACTCTACAAATATTCAATGAGCACTTACTAGGTGCTAGGCACTGTTTTGTCCTGGTGGCTCAGAGCAAGAGTGATATCAATTAAAGTGGTAAGAAGAGATTGGATTCTAGATCTATTCTGATGGTAGAACCAACAGGACTTCCTGATTTTGGGGTGTGAGACAGATAATGACTCTGAAGTTTTGGTCTGAGCAAGTAGAAGGATGGAGCTGCCATTAAAAGAGATTATCCTCATTAAAACCTATGTTACAGGGAGCAGATGTAGGTCAGTGGTTGAGTACCTGCTTTCCATGTATGAGATCCTGGGTTCAAACCCCAGTGCCTCCTTAAAAAACAAACAAAGTTATACAGATACTCCAAGTCAAGTGCTTCCCTGAATATATCCTGTGCTTTTGTGAAATTACCCTCCTCAAAATCTCCAGAATACCAATTAAATATTATCAATGTATTCATCTCACTGTTTTTAATGGCCTGTGATTAATTATTCTCTGCATCTTGGGGAATGGGGGGTGTGATACTGAATTTTATCTTTAACTCCCCAGAACCAAGAAGCTGGCCTGTCCCCCTACATAGATGTAGTGAATGAAAAAACACTCTTTGGAAATGAAATCAGCTTTTAATAAGAAAAAATCTCTCCCTCTCAAAGGCGGTAGTATATAAGCCTCTCTCCTCTGTTTTTGCTTTGAAGAAACTAGTATCCAGATGCTGTGTTTCATGCTAGAAAGCTCAGTCCTCTAATGGAGCTCTAAGTCTAAGAGAATGTGGTACAATGTGTTATTTATGCCAATCAGGACTGAAAAGATTTCATACAGGAATGATGGTTGAGTTTGACCATGAAAGTAAAGGAGGATTTTTCTCACTTTCTTTTTTCTCTAGGAAAATAAAAGTGATGGGAGATGCAGGCTTTAAGCAAATCACAAAGTTTATATACCTTTTATAGAGTAATAGGGATCTAATGAAAGGAAGGAACACAACCAAACAAAAGATTTGGGTTTTACGATGATCATCCAGAAGATCAGGAGGAAGGGAGGAATTTGGGTAGAATCAAGAGAGCTGAGGAACCAAATGGATAAAAATCTTTAGTAAATGGATAATCTGGTTTCAAGGGTTCTAGCTTCAGGCAACAGTAGTGCCATTACCTGGACAAAAGAATTCAAGAATCAGTTTTCACTGGGAAGATTAACTGAAAATATGATTAAACTTGTAGCAAATAAACTAATAGGCTTTGTAGATTCTAAGTGATATTTGCTTCAAGAAAGAACAATTGTTAGGACTTTGAGCTAATGTGTAATGACTTGAAATTGTTATTTATAGGGCAAGGGTCATATTTTCCTACTTATTTTATCTCCCTTCTTAGCACACAGCACAATGCTGCTCACAGAATAGGTACTTTGTAATTCTGAAATCAGTGAGCTCTTTCTAGTCACCACCATTCTCAACTTTTTCTCCCCAACTAAAAGAAATGTAGTTTTATTTTCATTAAAGTTAATCAAAACCTTTAAAACTTAAATAACCTGCTAACCTGTAGAGCATGTCTCATTTTGTGATATAACTTCAGACTCATCTTTTTCACCAGAAACATCCTCTTCATCTGAGAGGACCAAAAAGGCTTCTTTTGGCAAACTCTCACTACTTTCTTGTTTAGATGGTGAACCAAAAGAACCTTCCATTTTCTCTTCCAAATCAGGATGTGTCTCATCAATTGGAAGGAGAGAAGTTTTAGAAAAGCAAGTAAGCTCATCTTCAGCAGGTGCAAGCTTTTCCAAAATAGGAATGATTTCATCTGTCTCCATAGAATCTGTGTTTTCTAAGATATTCTCATTTTTGTCATCTTCTATAACATTTTCATTAATGGTTTCTGCAAGTTCTGCAGATTTTTCGCCCTCATTCTTTTCACCTAGGTCAATTTCCATACTGCTAGATATAGCCTCTTCTCCAAGAGTGACAGCATCTTCATCTACCTTCTTTCCATTTTCAGGAGGTAGATCTGAACAAATAATTGTATCACCTGTTTCTAGAGGTCCTTCATTAATATCGATATTACTATCATCTTTATTTTTCTCTTCAAATGAGTCCTTACTTGGAATTTGGTCTAACTTTTCATCAACCCTATTTTTTTCAAAAAAATCATCTTTATTGCTATTAGCCTCTGTATGGTCAGTTTCAGGAACTGGTTCACAAACTGGTACAGAGCTTGTTTCAAAGGTGTGATCAATGGCTAGTTCAGAAGTACGTTCAGCAGAGGCCAGTTCAACAGAAGCTGGATCATCAGAGACCAGCGCTATAGAGGCTGGATCACCAAAAGCTGGTTCCCTAGAGCCTAGTTCCCCAGAGGCTAATTCACTGGATGGGGATTCACCAGAGACAGGTTCACTGGAGACAGGATCATCAGAGGCAGGATCACCAGAGGCAGGATCACTGGAGGTGGGATCATCAGAGGCGGGATCACCTGAGGCGGGATCACCTGAGGCGGGATCACCTGAGGCAGGATCACCTGAGGTGGGATCACCTGAGGTGGGATCACAGGATGCCAGCATTCCAGAGGCCAGATCACCAGAAGATAAATCTCCAGACACCAGATCACCAGAGGCTGGGTCATCAGAAGATGGTTCAGAGATCAGTTTAGAGGCTGGTTCAGAAGTTATATGATTAGGAGACAAAGGTTCACAATTTAAATCATCGTCCTGCTTGTTTTTTACATTAACGTTTAGGATACAAGTTGTTTCTTTCCATTCTGTTTTACTTTCTTCAGGGTCAAAACAAAGCTCTTCAATGCCATTCACCTCTTCCTTGTCTTTAATATAGTCCATATTATCCAAAGGTGAGGTTGGGTCCAAGTCTCCGTTTTCATGGTTACCATTTAACAGTTTGACATCAGTTTTCAACAATTCTTCTTTCACCTTGTACACTGCTTCAAGCTGTTGACGATCACTCACTCTCATTGTTTTCCGAGCCTTAAAAACTTTTTTCTGAGGTTCTTCTATACTATCCATTTTGAATCTTTAAAGAGAGAAAGAAAGAGAGAGTTTAATAATTGAAACAGAAGCCACCTAATTATAGATGCATTGCAAACTGAGCTTACAAATGAAGCAAGTAGCACTTAATAAAATTTTTAAATGACATACAGAAAACATCATAATCCTTGATGTGTAATTTCCATATTTCCTGGATTTATATAATACAAAATTGATAATGAGTATATTTCATACCATAAAATCAATTACTAAGAAGAATTAAAGGGGAAAAAAGGACTAGTTTTCATTCTTGAGCTAACAGAATTCACAAAGTCTGAAAGAGATACATGGGCATAAAAAAAGTAGATGATTAATAATTTGGTTAACAAAGAAAATGAAAAAAAAAAACCACAAAAAAAACAAAAAAAACAAAAAAACCCATGAAGAATGAAAGCAGTAGGGTATTGGCAAAAAGGCACAGATACAAGGAAAGAGAGAAGGGAAAATTAAGGAACATGTAAGGAAAGGTTTTGTTTGCAATCAGGGACACATCTAGATTAATGGAATGGTAAACTTATTAACAAGACATTATTACCAAGAAAGTGAAAGACAATCCACATAAATGGGAGAAAATATTTGCAAATTATCTATACTGTAAAGGTCTAGTATGGACAATATAAAATGAATTATTATAATAATAAAAACACAAATAATTCAATTTTAAAATTGGCAATAAACATTTCTCCAACAAAGATATACAAATGGCTAATAACCACATTTGTATGTCTTTGTCCAACCAACATCATTAGTTATCAGAAAAATGCAAAATCAAAAACCACAGTAAGATACTACTTCACACGTACTAAGATGGCTATAATCAAAAGGACAGAGAAAAACAACTGTTGGTGAGGAGGTGGAGATACTGGAATCCTCATGCACAGGTGGTGAAAATGTTAAACCGTATAGTCACTTTGGAAAACATGTTAAACCCAGCAATTCCATCCCTAAGTATATACTGAAGAAAAAGAAACATACGCCCTCACAAAAACTCATACATGAATGTTCACAACAACATTACTCATGATGGCCAAAAAGTGGAAATCCACATGTTCATCAATTAATGAAGTGATAAAATGTGGTATTATTCTTACAACGGAATATTATTTGGCCATAAAAATGAATGAAGTGCTGATACATGCCACAACATGAACCTTGAAAACATTATGACAAGTAAAAAAAGCCACTCACAAAAGTCACATAATTTATTATTCCGTTTGTATGACATGCCCAGAATGGGCAAACCCACAGAGACACAATGTAGATTAGTGGTTGCCTAGGATTGAAGCAGTTGGGGGTTTGCACAAGTTGATATTTGTAATATGCATCTCAATTAATTTTGAAATAAACTAAAAATAAAATCTGAAAATCATATATACACTTTCAAAATGAAAAAAAGGAGTAAAGTTTTCTAATGAACTTAGATTAAATAAAATTTTTAAAACCATTTTTTTTTGTGGATAGTAATGAGATCCATCAGATTTCTT
>JAQZBX010091586.1:0-12375 GCA_029593785.1 Cabassous unicinctus
CCCCCCTTGCTGCTTGTGCTCATTGTGTCCATTTGCTGTGCATTTTTCTGTGTCTGCTTGTCTCCCTTTGTTGTGTCATCTTGTTGTGCCAGCTCACTCACTGTGCTGTGTGTGCCTTCACCAGGAGGTCCCGGGAATTGAACCCGGGGCCTCCCCTATGGTAAACGGGAGCCCAACCAGTTGAGCCACAGCTGCTTCCTGAGTATAACTCTTGTGTTCAGCTGAAACTCAAAAAATTTTAAACTTTTTATTTTGAAATAATTTCAGACTTACAGAAGAGTTTTAATGATAGTACAGGTAGTTCATGCCCAGCCTTTGCCCAGTTACCCCTGTTACCATCTCACATTACCATGAGACAATTATCAAAGGTAAGAAGTTAGCATTGGTTTAATAAATTCTATCAACTAAACTACTAATGTTGTTCAGATTTCCCTGGTATTTCCTCTAATGTCTTTTTTCTATTCCAAGATTCAAGATAGGATAACACGTTGCATTTGGTTATCATGTCTTCTGAGTTTGTTCAGTCTGTGACAGCTCCTCAGCATTTCCTTGTCTTTCATGACCTTGGTACTTTTGAAGTATACTGGTTAGGTATTTTGTAGAATGTCCCTCGGTTTGTATTTGTCTGGTGTTTTCCCACAATTAGACTGAGGTACATGATATCAAAATGTCTTACTACTGGTGATGTTCCACTTGATCACTTGGCTAAGGAGGTGTCTGTGGGTTTCTCCACTGAAAAGTTACCATTTCCCCCTTTTCATACTTTGTCTTTTGGAAGTGAGTCCAAAGTCCAGTCCACTGGAGTCACCAAATCCAGTCCAGTCCAGGGAAAAAAGGTCCATCTTCTGGAGGGAGGAGTACTTGGGAATTTGTAGACATATATATAAACCTCCACAGCTACTAATAAGTATTTGGTGTGAGATACTGTGAGACAGTATGGCTACCATACTGTTTCTCTTTAAAGTTTCACCCACTAATTTTAGCATTCATTTGTGAACTTTGCAGCAGCTATTACTGTGGTGTTTTAATGGTGAAGTTCTATTTTCATCATTCCCTCTGCATTTATTAATTGAAAATTTTCTGTCAGAAAGAGTTGTCCCTTTTCCCTTATATACTTATTTATTTATTCAATTGTGTGTTTATATCAGTATGAACTGGTGGATATTCATTGACATATGGATATTTATTTTATTCTTTGGGTTATAACTCATTAATTTCATTGTTTATTGTATTGTTCAAATTGTTCCAGCTTTGGCCATTGGGAGGTCTTAAAAGTTGGTTCTTTTGTCCTTTTGACAGGCTCACCTTTTTTATTTTTGTTTTTGGCACTTCCTTACTTTCTGGCACTGTAGGATGCTCCAGGCTTAGCTTGTATTTTTCATGCCTCTGCTCTAGAATCAGCCATTTCTTCAAGGAGCATAGTTCCTTTTATTGGAGAATCATGTTTAGAAACCAAACCTGGCTGCAAACCTGCAAAGGTGTGCTTTTTGCCACTGGGGAATCATTGTTTCTAGGCCTTCTCAGTGCATAGTGCTCAGAAATGTTGGTGTATCTATGTCTATTGCTATATATATCCATCTGTATATACGTTAAAATAAACAGCTCATACTGATATCTCTAACTCCAGTCATCACCACGGCATTGATTCTAGCACCCCCCCTTTGCATGTCTGTAACTTCTTTCTCTCACAGATAGAAGCCTGGCCATCATTATCGACAACATATTTTTTTATTTGTTCAATCCTAGTGAACATGTAAAGTAGTTTCAGAATTACTAAACTGGGCTGCTGTGAGAAATAAGTTTATCAATTAGAATTTGGTGTTTTTGTACAATTCCTTTTGCCTTTAGCCTTACAAAACATTTTTAGACAGTTATTTAGATCAGGTCCTTTCCCCCCAGTCCTTTCAGCGAGGTTATGCCAGGCATTTGTTGATACAGTTAGAATCATTTGCCATATTCTACATTTCTATCTTTGGTCTTCCCCTCTTCCCCTCCCCATCACTGTTGAGGTTTGTTGTTGTTGTTGTTGTTTTACTTCCTATAGAATTAATTTATTCATTTTTTGGGGTTGTACAGTTCTATGTTTTTTGTTTTTGATTTTGTTTATTTTATTTTTGATAAGTGCATAGAGTCATGTATCTACCATCATTGTTACATACAGGACATTTTCTTTGCCCCCCAAATTCCTTTATAGTTTACCCCTTTGAGGTTAACCCCTTCCCCAACCCCAATTCCTGGCAACCACTCATCTGTTTTCCATCCTTATAGTTTTGCCCTCCAAAATATCATATAAATAGAATCATACAATATATAGCTTTTTGTGTCTAGTTTAGCAAAATGCATTTAAGATTCATCTATGTTATTGAATGAATCAATAGTTTGTCCCTTTTTATTGCTGATTAGTATTTCATTGTATGGATGTACCATAGTTTGTTTATCCATTCTCCTGCTGAAGGATGTGAATGAAGCTCCTGTAAATGCTTACATACAGGTTTTTGTGTGAAAATACATTTTCAATTCACATGAGTAAATTCCTATGGGTAGGAGTGGTAGTTGTATGATTTTGCATTTCTACCAGCAATGTATGAGAGTTCCAGTTTTTCCATGTCCTTACTAGAGCTTGGTGTGGTCAACTTTTTTAAAAACTATGCTAATAGGTATGCAGTGTTATTTCAGTTTTAATTTGCCTTTCCCTAGTGACTAATGATATTGAATATCTTTCACATGCTTATTTGCTCTCTCTATATATATCTTCTCATCTTTGGTGAAATATCTGTTCAGCTCTTTTGCCCATTTTATTTTTTTTAATTGGATTGTTTGTTTTCTTACTGTTAAGTTTTAAGTGCTCTTTAAATATTCTGGGTGTATACTTTATCAGATATGTGATTTGAAAATAGTTTTCTGTGGCTTGTACTTTCATTCTCTTAACAGTGTCTTTTGCTGGACAAAAAAATTAATTTTAATGAAGTCCAATTTATAATTTATCAATATTTTTCTTTTATAGATTGTGCTTTTGATGTCATATTTTAAAAGGTTTTGCCAAACCCAGTGTCTTGCAGATATTCTCCAAGGTTTTCTTCTAAAATTTTATAGTTTTACATTTTGTTTTTAGTTCTGATCCATTTTGAGTTAGTTTTGTATAAAATAAAATGTGAGGTGTAGGTAAAAGTCCTTGTGCATTTTTTGTTTGTTTTTTAACATGTAGCTGTCCAGTTGTTTTGGTACCATTTGTGGGAAAGACTCTCCTTTTCCTGTTGAATATCCTTTGCACCTGCGTCAAAAATCAGTTAGGGATATCTGGGTTCAGCCTATTTCTGGGTTCTCTACTCTGTTCTGTGATCTCTTTGTCTATCATTTCACCAATTCCATAGTGTTTTAATTACTGTAGCTTCATTTTAAGTCTTGAGATTGGTGAGTGTGAATCCTCCAACCTTGTTCTTCATTTTCAGAATTGTTTTGGCTATTCTGGTTCCTCAACATTTTTTTTTTTTTTTCTTTTTCAAGGTACTGGGGATTGAACCTGGGACCTCATACATGGGAAGCAAGCGCTCAACCACCAAGCTACACTCGCTCCCCTCAAACATTTTGATTAAGTGTTTAACGAGGAGGAGGCACACGAACACTAAACAGTGTGTCATGTTCACAGGAATTGAAAGCATTTAAAGTGGTAGCCTTTAAGGGGGTCATTGTGGTGGTGGAAACTCCCAGGAAGCAGCTAGGTGACACAGCCAACATGACAGTGACTGAAGTTAGAACATTGTAGAACAGACGCAAAGCCTAAAATGCAGAGTATTAATAATTAATGTTCTCATAGTTTAGAATTTTTGTTCATTTTTATGTTCCATTTCTTCTCTTGATGAGTTTTCTCTCTTATTATTCCTTAGGGCATATTTCATTATTCACTTAGAAGGAATATTATAGTGGGGCTCCTTAATTTTAAGAATGTGTCTTTTCAAGGCATACAGTGTTACCTATTAAAAACATTTTTTTTACATCCTAGATTTTGTTTTAGAGATTTCTTTTGTTTTCAAGAATTCATGTGGGAAAAAACTGATATACAAATAATTCTACAAATTAGAAGTCTTTTTAAACCAGAACTTTGGCATGTTGACAGCTGATGTTTAGAAGGATGACATTAAGATATTGAAAGACTCAGAAATTCTGTTTTCATTACTAAAGAAATAAAATTCCATTTACTTGCTAACCAGCTATAATTTAATTCTTTGAAATTTGGTGTTTATGATATAGAAACTTAATTTACTATTTATAAGAATGCTTGACTAACTAAAAGACTTCATTTCCTAACCTGCTAGGTAACTAGCAGTGACTATTCAATTAAAAAAAAAAAACTCTTGAAATTTTAGGGTATTTAAAGCCTTAAGTAATAGCTCTTACATGTTATGAGCATACCTTTGCTTTTAGACTTTTAAAAATGCAAACATTTTAAAGATTTAGTAGCCATTTCACAGTTCATTTACAAAGATAGCAAGGAGCTGCAATATCGATGTATATTAAAACTTATTACTTTGGCATGTTTGAGCTTCTTACTGATAATCCAATTTTATTTTTCTGGTCCTTGATTTATCCTAACTTTTTTTGCTAGGAAAGCTAGGCTCTGAAGGAGGCAGAGGGCCTAGCACCATGGAAGTGGAACTTCTTGAATGCTGGCAAAGACCAGCTCCTCACTGTATCTGATGTCTCTTTTCTATTGCAGATTTTCTCTATTAGGATCAGACCAAGTTCTCATGAATCCAGAAACAGGAGGTTCAGCTTCCCAACATCCACCAAATAAAAAATGGCTAGACATTGTAGAACACGTAAAAACTACTCTCATTTTGTTCATCAGGAACATTGAAGGGATTTGGTCGGTCCAAAAGCAGAGCATCATAATCATTTTCTTTCATCCCTTCTCTAAGCTATTATTATTTTCTTTCCTTTCTTTCTTTTTTAAAATTTCAACTGTATCTAACGAAGAATAGATTATTTTAAAGTTTGCCAAATAAAGTACAGCTCCCACTTTGTCAGACTGCAATTTATCAAGAGTAAGTGATACAAAAATATTCCAGAAAGAAACGTAGTGTCAGACTGTGAATAGAGTTCAAAAACTTTAAAGACAGAAGACTTGTTACAAATTCAATCTTGACTAAAAGAAATGTATAATAGTTTGAGGCTTATGTTTTAAACTCTGTAAAGGAATGATGACTTTTCAAACCAACCTAGTGTAAACAAGGGTTGAAAATAGGATGAAGAGCAAAACTTATTATGAGCAAAATACCAAACCAAACCAAACCAAACCAAACAATAAAATGACTGGCTACTATCACAGTTCACTTATGTGTCTAGAGTGAACCAAAACATGCCAAATGTGTATTAAGTAAAGAACCCTAAATTTTAAGATAAAGATCTGCAGTTAACATTTGCAATTTGAGGTTGTCCAAAATCTTTTGAACAAACTACATGTTTTTAATTCCCCATAGTGTAAATCCAATAATCTCAATATAGATTTATAATAATTTTTGAAACTACCTTTCCTAGCCTCCCTCCCTTTTCTTTTAGGTTATAGATACATGATTTATATTGTCCTGACAGTTAGATATATCTACATGACATTTTGATTTGGAGTAAATTTATATGTGGAAAAAGACAAGACATGGGCCATCTATTGTGCTGGCACAGATATTGGCAAAGACCTCATGACTCTTTGCTCAGATGGTGTTGCCACAGCTTGCTGACTATGGCGGGAACAATGTGGTTCTGGGATCTGCCCAGCATCTTTTCCAGAGTTGTTTCTGGTAGTTTATCCTAGCAACTATTTCACTAAACTTTGCAAAGATTCTATAAGCTACCTAATACCTGTAGCACATCCTTTCTTTCTTAAATGAATCAGAGTGGATTCTGTTGTCTGCAACCTAGAACCTTGTCTAATATAAGATGCATTGGGATATAATGTTATTCTTTTCTTGGAAAAAGTTAAATAATGTAGCATTAACAAGAAGTTTCATTTATAAAAGTTGGGATATTTATATATTTTAATGGAGAGTTACTTTCATTAAACACCAGTTCATTCAGTGAAGATTGAGATTAATATTTATTCACATATGCCCTTTAAAATGGAGAATAAAAACAAGCATGAACCAAAGTATCTATAAGTAAGTAATAATGTTTGTAAGTCCTTCTTAAAGTTAATATATAATGTACATATACAGCCATATGTAAATTTATGTGATATTTTAAATTTTGAGTGTGATAGTATTAAATCTTTCTTTTTCTATTTTTAGCAAAAAGACTTTGACTTCTATATTTATTAGATTGCAGCAGTTGTACCTATAGGCTTAACAAGAAACAGATGGTGATTCAAATCAAACTGCATAAATATTCACAAGTGCTTCAAGTGCTCCGGAAATATAAAATTAAATGTTTAAGTATGAGAAACCTATTTAGTATTGACATTCCTTCATATCACTCAAGTAGGCTGGTGAAGAATCATTCTGGAGTTATGGTATAATACAAGAATACAGGGCCATGTGAATATTTTATGGTTTATTGTATGGATGGTATTCTTAAATTTTAATGCTGTAGAAGAAATGGGTAGCCCTGGAATCTTTACGCCAATGAGATAAGAGGAGGATGGTGATCCAATTAGTATAATGGGAATCTGGCAGCCAAACGATGCACTTTAAAACCTGGCTGAGAATGACTGGCCCCAATCCATACTTTCACAATATAAAGGAAAAACAGGATGTGGAATCTTCCTGCTTTTTCTGTGATGCTTCAAATCTACTGACTCGTATCAGACTTTTTTTCCATTTAGAGAGCTTGTCATCCATATATTAGCTCTTCCCTGAGTAACTTCTCCCCACATACTCTCCTTCCTTTCCCTTTACTTACTTATTATTGGCTTTATCTCATGATTCCACAATGGTCCAGTTGACTATTCTCCTTTTTATGGTTCATAGAAATCAGTCATTTTCTTGAGGATATTTCTGTGATGTGGCAGTTACATCAGCCAGTTTTAATAATTTTTCAAGTCTAAGGAGTTCAGGTAGTGACTTTTAAGAATTGGTATCTATAAACATAAACAGTGGAAAGTCAGGAATCTTTGCATTTCAATCTTGTGATCTTTTTCCAACGAAAGCATTGAAAACAGTGTTTAAAATTTCCCCTTTTCATTTTCTTACATTGGTACTAGAATCATAGTTCTTTATGTAATTATATAACTTTATTTTAAAAATTCTAATCTGTATTATATTATGACCCGTATGTTGGAATAAATTCTGCTGTGAGTCTTTTGTGCACTTATGTGATGCTGAGTGTGCTAGAATCACAAGGCTTCGACCATTCTTCTCCTGAGCCACTTCTCAGGATTGTTTATGCTCCTGGCAACCCTAAGATGTGAAGTAATGCATTGCAGCTCCTGCACTGTGCCTGGTCTCCATCTGGACAGAGAACAGGCTTGCTTACTGCTTGCTCTAAAAACAGTGGATTTGCTAAACTCAGGGTTCCTCTCCTATGGCTCATTCCACTCCATGTGCAGTTTCCATGGGATCTCCACATTGCCATGTGGGACTTGGGGGACTTGTGTGACCATGCTGATACTCCTGATGCTGATTTTGCTGCAACTAGTAAAGTCCTTTATCTCTGACCCAAGAGTCTCATGTCTTCTGCCAGCCTCCATGGAATTGTGGTTGGCTAACTTATTAGCTTGCATGGCCATTTCAGTAGAAGTTTTCTAACTCTCCTCCACACCATCAAACTTATTTAAGTAGAATAAAATCCCAATACTCTATTTATAAGATATCTTCCTTTTGAGTTATTAAAAATAAAGTTATATATTTTATTTTTTTCTCCATAACATCATCATGAAATATGTACGTACAAGTTTAACCCCACTCTATAAATGAGGAATTGGAATTGGAGGTTAAGTGATTTCCTCAAGATAATTTAATTACTTCATGGCAGATCAAGTGCTAGAATTCAGGTCACTGATAACACAGGGATGGGGGGTGTCTTTATTTTGCATTACCATTCTTTATATTGACACCTATCTAATTTGGAATATAGAAATTGTAATTGCTAATCTTCTAATAAAATAAAATTCTGGGTAGTATAATTACTAATTGCAAATCTGAAATTATCCAGACTTCCCAGTATTTCAGAATACATGTTCTGTTCCTGTATTCACAAAAGACTTCATGTAAGAACATTAAAATCAATGTTTGCTCTTAGCCTCAAATACAGTGCTTCTCAAAGTGTGGTATGCATAAATATAATCTAGAGAGCTTTTTAGGAATATATATTCCTGGTACCCACCCCAGGCCTATCGGGTCAGAATTTCTAAGGAGCAAAGGAACCCTACAGGTTTATTAAGTGTCTCAGGTGATTCTTATGCCTATTAAATTTTACCATACATTACTGATTGGGAAGGATTGTTTTTGCAATCCAGGGATGGGCAAACCACCATCCTCTGGCTAAACAGGGCCTGCCACCTGTTTTTATAAAGTTTGATTGGAACACAGCCTCACCCATTCATTTGCGTTTTGCCTTGTGGCTGCTTTTGCACTACGACAGTTGAATGGTTGTAACAGTCACTATATGATCAACAAAGCCTAAAATATTTACTGTCTGGCCCTTTCAGAGAAACTTTGCTGATTCCTCCTGTAAGCACTGAACCCTATGTAAAGGTAGGTAGTGTCCATAGATAACATACCTACACCCAGTATCGCATTAATCATAAGTCTGTGTTGATTTCTCTGGAGAGTTTGTAAAAGTGCTTTAATTGGCATAATATTCAGATACAGAGCTGTGACCAAGGGAAGAAGGTGATAGTCCAAGTGCTTCATCCAAGATTATATTGGCAGGAGAAAGGTGGTCAGGGCAGATCCACCACAGTCTAAAGCCAGTCTGCCTGAGTGGAATTGGATTGTCAGGGAATGTTAATTTGCTTCACCAGAAATGAACTTAAAATGCTTTATCATGTCATAAATTTTCATCCTTGCAAGGTACCTTTTTGAGTACCTAGATCTTAAAGATTTAAACTTAAAAATAAGAGAAGTGACAGATATATAAAATTGTCTCCGAATATAGTACTTAATTTTTTTTTTTTATAAAATGTGTGTAGATCAACACCACATTTATGTCTTCCAGAATGTCAAAAGTTGTGCCTTACATCATGAATTTAGCAGTAGCAGTTTTTAAAATGCCTGTGTTTTCTGAAATAGCAGGATTCATCTAAGGAATGCATTTGTTTGGAGACCTTCTCTTCTGTGGTTGTGCAACACCCTTCTTGCCTATTCATAAATTAGCTCCTGCTCTCTGGGACAAGTGTTCTCATCCTAGGTACTGGTGCTTCAGCGGGTGGCTGAGATCCCTGACCTCAAGGCCTACATAAGAAGAGGATGACAATCACTTCTTAACAAAAAGTAAAATTCTTGACAGATAACAGCTCTTTGTTTTTTGTTTTATTGCCTCCAGTGACTTCAATCTTGCCAATTTGCAGAAGAAATAGTTTTGATATTCTTTTCTGCAGGCATGAAGCTTAAAGTATGGTTATAAAACAAGGACACGTACCACTTGAATGCTACTTGATTCTTGCCGGGCATTTAAAGGTCATGTCAAGTAATAGAATCATGGGCAAAAATTCCAACTCTGTAATTTTAAGTAAGTTTGCAAAAAGGGGCTTCAGAGGGTAAATATTATCTTAATTTCTGTTTCTCATTATCATTTTTTTAATTAAAAAATTTTAAAAGTTTGCACTCTGTATGTCATTGCATTGAAATAATATAGTGTGCTATAGTATTGACCTCAAATATTAAACATCTCAGTAATTGAAATGCTTAGGAGAAAAACACATTTTTCCTTAGTAGTGTAGAGCTAACATATAGCCTAATATATAAGACACACAAGAAGATTCATAAATGATTGTTATATGAAGGATCAGACAACTAAATGAATGAATTGAAGGCCATGTAGTTTTGGAGACAGGGTGGTATTATAAAATCTAAAATGTATACCAAAGCAGTTATTAATTCATTGAACCATGTTTCATTTTTCAATTTTGCAATTCTACTCTTGCAAAAGGTTTTTTACAAAAGGAGTAAGATTTAGGCTAAGAAAACCACTTGTGTGTAATAAAATTTGCTTCATTTCTATATTTAGTAGAGGCCAGATTGGATTTGGCAGTCCTCCAATCCAAAAGTTCCCAAGTGTCCAGGTCTTGGGAGGTGGGAGTGGTTGCTAGGGATGAATTTGGAAATGTCAGCTAAGATTAGATATGGTATTAGAAATAATATTTTTTAAAAAATATGAAGCAGTCTGGACTTTACAGTCTGTGGAGCTAATGGAATGTCTTTAAGCAGGGGGGAGATAGATCAGCTTGACATTTAGGTAGATGGTCCCTGGTGTTGTGAGAGCCATGTTAGCAGAGGAAGGACAAAATGAAATCAGGAAAACCAGCTGGGAGACCAAGGCACTAGCAATGGGGATATCAAATAGTTGATGGATTCAACATACTGTGGTGGAAACAAATTCAATGAAAAGGGTGAAGGAGAAAGAACAGATGTATTTCTAAAATTTTCAGTAAGAATCAAACCTATTTTTCCATGGCATTCCCATTGATAAAATAATTGTGTATCATCATTGGCGGGCAAAAATCCCTTGATAGACTGAACTGAAAATTTGTGATAAGGCATTGGTTAAGGTGTCGGCCAGCCTGTGACTGGCCAGGCAGTTTTGAGTTGGAGGTGCTCTGCGGGCACTCTTAGAGCCTTATGGACACATTATGGCCCCTAAGATCTCCCCCAGTGACTGTTCAGTGTCAGAGTCTTAGAGATCAGGTAGACAAACCCTTTCATTTTACACCTTAATAAATGGAGAGCAGGACATTGAATTTTTTGCTCATGTCCACGCAGCTACTTAGTGCCAGAAATGGAAGCAGAATCCTGAATTTGGTGCTCTTTTCACTTCTTTGTATTGTTTCTTATATATAGATTTTTGACAGTCTTAAAAAATGTAGAACCAAAGTTCTTTTTTTAAAATATATATTTTATTAGAAAAGTTATAGGTTTATAGGAAAATCATGCAGAAAGTACATGACTCTTGATTGCACATCTTCTTCAGTTTTCTAATCATAAAAAACATGTTGGGAGTGGATGTAGCTCAAGTGGTTGAACCCCTGCTTTCCATGTACAATTTTCTGGGTTCAATCCTCAATCCCCGGTATCTCTTAAAAAAACTAAAACAACATGTTACAATCTTGTATATGGCTACACTCCCCCTTGCCCCGCATTCCCACCAGCACATTATGGATGTAAGGTCAGTGTCCCCACTCCAAGCTTGCCGTCTTCAGAACCAAGTTTGGGAATAAGTTGTTGAATGGAGCTGGGCCACGGCATTATGTACGTGTGCACGTCGTGCTGCTGTTTTAACACCTGTTCCACAGTAAAGAATCATTAAGGAAGCGGATGTAGCTCAAGCGATTGGGCTTCTGCCTACCACATGGGAGGTCCCAGGTTCGGTTCCTGGTGCCTCCTAGAGAAGGTGAGCTCATGTAGATGGCAGGCACAAAAGAGACACAAAGAGGAAAGACAATGAGAGACACAACAAACCAGGGAGCTGAGGTTGCTCAGGTGATTGAGTGCCTCTCTTCCACATGGGAGGTCCCAGGTTCAGTTCCTGGTGCCTCCTGAAGAGAAGACAAGCAGACACAGAGAGCACACAGCAAATGGACACAGAGAGCAGACAGCGTCAGCAAACAACGAGGTGGTGGTGGTGGTTATAAATAAATTTTAAAAATCTTAAAAAAAAAAAAGGTATCCATTGGATACTGCAATTACTTTAAAAGGAAATCATTAAACCTGGGGTCTGTTTTTATACAATAAATTAATACTGCAGTACTGAGAAATTACATAAAAGTAATGTCCAGGCCAGTTCCTTATTTATTAAATATGTACTCTCAGGATTTTTTAAAATTTCATTTGCTTAAAGTGATGCATCTTTTTACTTTTACAGGTTTCCAGATTTCCATTATAAGAGTAATGCCAGAGTTGAAATAATTCTAGAATAGATGTGTTTGTTTTTATTTTGCAGGAAATCTGGTTAACTAATGCTTTTCGGCCTACTTCAATTTTATGTAAAACAGATGTAATATGGTGTTCAGTAAAGAAGTAAGTATCTGATGATATTCATTTAAAAAATTGTATTTTAAGGAAACATTTTTTGGAAGCCTATACAAATTACAAAGCCAAAAACAGTATCTTGTGAACAAATGCTAATGAAAATTGTCTACCTTTAAATTATGTTAGTTTTTTTTTTTTTTAAGATTTATTTATTTATTTATTTATCCCCCCCTTGCTGCTTATGTTTGCTGTGTCCATTTGC
>JAQZBX010091587.1:0-12375 GCA_029593785.1 Cabassous unicinctus
TGAACCTGGAGGACATTATGTTGAGCGAAGCAAGCCAGACACAAAAGGACAAATACTGTATGAATGCGTTACTATGAACCAAATATATTGTGTAACATATTGTTTGATTTAAAAAAAATGTATATGTATCCAGTACATTTAATTGAGAAATGTATATATTTATTCATCTGTGTTTACTTTTTAGTTTTTAATTGTTTATATTTTCAATTATTAAATGTGCAAAATAAAAGAAAAAAAAAAAAGAAAAAAATCGTCACTGCCAAGAAGTACATCCCTGGCCCAAAGACAGTGTCCCTCTCCCCTCAGAAAGTCTTAGCAAGGCTCCGTCCAGTGGCAGACACAGATAACCAAACATTTAATAAACTGTGAAGAATCACATTTTGGAAACACACACACCAACAGTTAACATCTCTGAAATCACACCCTCAAAATTTCTATTTGGTGTTTATTCTGTTTATTAATAGTATAAATCCTTTTGTTCTCCCTATAGAGTTTATAATATTTGTCTTTCAACACATTATTGTTCCACAACATTATTATCTATAATATTCAACATGATAAAAAGTGCTCCATTTAAAATCCATCGTCACTTTGATTCAGTCATTTAAATATTTTATATTAAATTTAGTTTACTTTAATCCTTGGATTGGATACTTGCCACAACTGAAAAAGATAACCTCAGAAAGGCAAATATCCATACCATTTATGCATAAGACGATGTTGATACACATGCATAAATGTCACACCTAAGTTTCAGAGCTGCAGTCAGTCATTCCACACTGCAAAGGAGCCTGAGGGCGAGGGCGAGACCCTCAAATCCTCAGCCTGGGAGAGATTCCCTCTCTTCCACCGGCACACTTGCCATATTTATGGGCTTTTTCTGCCTGACATACTAACTTGGGAGTGATGTTAATCTGCATTAAAGCCTTACTCCTTTCTTTCAAAAACAGCTATAAACAGGGGTTTGGCTATCCTCTAACAGGGCTCCAGTAGAGTGATTCCCTTGTGCATCAACTAGAAAGCCATGGGCTTTGGGCCAGCACCCTGGAGCAGTGGAACTAGGAATGCAGCGGGAGGAGGGAATCTGGCAAACTGTGCAAGTGGAAGGGAGCTAAATGATCAGCCTTACGAACAGAGCTGCTGCACTGATACATTTCAGATGTCATGTGATGTTTATTCTGAGCTCGATCTGATAACTTAATTTTAATAGTTTAATTAATTTTAATTTAATTAATTTTCATAATATTATTCTTTTTATTCCTGGAAGATGCACGGACTAAAGTAGGACTACTGCTATCCACATAGTATTAAATATGTCATCCATGATAATTTTTAATCATTAATCACAAAATAATGCTTCTTAATGCTGTTAAAATAATAGAAAGGCTAATGTGGTGGGATACGATGCAGCTGTCCTCTGGGCACAGATCTCTAAACCAACCAGCACAGTCTCCAACCCAAGAGCTGGTAAAATTATTTGTGTCTAAGCAAGTCAACCAGTAAAATGCAATTTTAGGTTTAAAAAGGACAGCTTTTCAGAAAATTGCGTTGTCGAATATGGGGCAAACTCTATCCTGAGAGGACATACTATCATTAAATAAATTACTGCTGTCTCAATAAGCCTTTAGATTATTAAGGCTTACTCCTTCGTGTCTTTCTCATAAAGATTGTTTCCTACTGAGTATATTTTTACTTACTGGCACCCATGCCACCTAGAGGTGGATGTTGTCCACTTGTGGACTTTGAATGAGACCTTTCAAATCTAGGTTCTGCCACCCACTCACAAACCTTACGAGCAGTTAGCCTTGGTAAGTCATTAGGGTCAATTACCTGCACCTTGAAATAAGAATAATAAAATCTGCGGCTGTAATACATGCCTCTCAAACACTTTTAAACGGAGGCAATCACTTATCCCCAGCAAGTTATACTGAAGAATCAGGACAAAAGGAATCAAAGCCACTCTAACAGCAACCAGCGTGTACCAAGACTACAAGATTTAGGATAAACTGCTTGAATTTATTTATTGTTATTGGTTTCATCACGCCCCCCCCCCCCACCAAAGACACGTTCAAGCCTTAAGCCCTGGTCCTGTGACTATGAAGTCACTTAAAAACAAGATCTTCAAACATGCTATTAGTTAAGGGGAGGCCAAACTAGACCATGGTGGGTCTAACCCAGAAGGACTGAAGATCTTACTAAGAGGCGGACATTGTACCCAGGAGCGGTAGGACACAATCGCCAAGTGACCGAGGCGGAGACTGAGTTGGGGATGGCAGGCAATCCACAGCGAGACCACTAGAGACATAGGACAAAGTGTGCTGGACTTCTAGCCTCCACAGTTATGAGACAGTAAATACCCATTGTTTAAGCCAGATCAGTCTGTGGCACTTTTTATGGCAGCCCTGGCTATGATGACAGGAGGACTTCTGGAGAGAGAATGTATGAACCAGAAGAGTGTGGTGGCCCTGAAAAGGGGCTAATTGAAGGTGAGACACACCCTTTCTAAAAGCCCTTTACCAAGAACCTTGTGCCACTTACTCCACTCAAGTTCAGAGAAGAGGGAGTTTTAGTTAAGGGGCTGTAAATGTTTTAGCCTGAGGCTCTGAATCCTTCAGTCCCTCTTCCACTCAAGCTTTGATTCTTTCTTTGCACAAATGAAGTTTTTTTCCATTTGCAAATAGATCTATTTAGAAGGAGACAATATGATAAGATGAAAGTTTCAAATACTTCCATTCCCTTTTATTGTTATTTCACCAGATGATTAGATAAAGTATCTTCCTACTTACCTCTTGGCTAGTCAAATGATTAGATTAGAGGGAAAAAAATATCTTGATCCCTTGCATTTATGATCTTTGACTCAATAATTTGTTTTTTGTAAATACGTGACCATACTGATATCTCCTTAGGCTTCTCGGCAATATAATCAGTGGGATTCAGTTGTATTGGGCCTGATCACCATTGGGCAATGAGAAAAGCTCTGAGTTTTCAGAGCAAAGAATTCCATACATTATGACTCTCCAGCCCCATTCTCCCATTAACTGACCATGTGCCTTGCCATGCGACAAGCTCAGGATAAAGTATTACCGGCAGCCAGCCTGAGATTACCAAGGTCTTTGAGGAGAAAGCATCACCTTGATGGTGCATTGATTTGGACTTACATTTTAGCCTCAAAACTGTGAGCGTATAAATTCCTGTTGTTTTTTTTTAACCCAACCCATTTCATGCAATTTGTTTGAGCAGCCCTGGAAACTAAAACACTATTTGTCTCTTTGTGCCCCAGTACCAAACTATTCTTGCTTACCTATACCCTTGCATACTTCCCTCCCAAGCCCAGTTTATTTTGAAGCCAACAGCAAACTTCAGACCAAAAATTCATAAATATTTTGGTATACATCTCTAAGAGATTAATTCTCTTTTAACAATGAATAACCACAATATCATAATTATATGTAAACATACAATCCCTTAATATCATCAAATACACAGTCAGTATTCAAATTTCCCTATTTGTCTCATTGTTAAAAATAATCTAATTATCAATTCAGGATTCAAATAAGATCTAGATATTGTAATTGGTTATGTCTTCTAAGTCTCTTCTAATCTAAAGGTTCTCTCTTTCTTTATCCCTCTACAATTTATTTGTTGAACAAAATGAGCTATGTGTCATGTAACACTTCTTTAATGTGTTTTTCTGTCCTCTAAATGACCTGTCAATTATCAGCTGGATTGAAAGTCTTGACCAGATTCAGGTTTGATTTTCTAGCAAGAATACTTTGTAGAAATGTTCTTTACTTCTATTGGGATGTGCAAAATGTATGGTTTGTCTTAATTTTTGTAATTTTAGGAGCTATTGATGAAAATTCTCTAGATCCATTATTTCAATAGGGGCTATAAAATAGTGATATTCTTTCTTCCTACCAGGCTAGATATTATCACAATTAGATTCACTTATGCAAAATATAGTGTTGGCTTTACATGTATGAGCTTGGAAGCTAGATCCATATTAAACTGGGGTTCTTCCATTTAATGATTGTGGGTTCTTGGACAAATCAGTTAAGCTTTCTATTAATGTCAGTATTCTACGGCCAGGTGGTATAATGATAGTATTGTCTTCCAAGAACTACTGTGGCGATTACATTACAATACATGGGATAATACGTTGACTTAATTTTTGTTCTGTCAAAGTCGTTTTTGACTCTGAAATAAGAACTTGGTCTCATGACATTTATTTGGGAATGATACTGGGAAGCACAAGTAAGAGGCTGGGAAAAGGGATGGGAAAAGTGAGACAAGAAAGGGAAAAAAGCAAAACAAATAGTCATTGGTGAATTGGTTACTGCTTTAGGCAGTTGTGGCTTAATCTTTCTGAGGGGGGATCCTCTGAGGAACAATGTAGAATAAAACTCACAATTGTGTTCCTGAAGGGATCAAAGGTTGAGAGATTTATCCATCAACTCCTGTCTCTCTGTGGTGGAGGACTGCCTTGGGGACATTACACCCCTGAACTTCCGGGCTGCTCTGTGCTGAGGGGAGAATGGATGAGGCATCAACAGCGTCTTATATATGCATATAAAGCACTCCAGGTGCTTTCTGTCAGATAGAAAACCCTAAATAAAGCGGGGATACGATGATGTTTTATATAGCTTATTTATCATAGCTGCTATTTTTTTTTTTCAATCAAATCGGGTTTATTTTTCTCATTCCAGTATAATGAAAAACTTGGCTGTTCTTTATCCTCAGTTCCTGAGAATTGTCTGATATTCACAGGCTCAGGAGCCAGGGAGGGGCAGCCACACCTGCAGCCTCAGGGTGGGGGCTGGTCATGTGATTAGGGAATTGGGACTTTGAGCCAAGTCTTAACCAGCCCACCTGCCCAACATCTGGGAGGGGAGGGGGCTGCAGATTGCATTCAAGCACGAGGACGTTGACCCCAGCTATCCTGCCTGCCCAGTCCCCTGTAAACTCAGGGCACTCGAGGCTCCCATGGGCTTCCGATTAGAAAATACATCTCATGTAGTTTCTATTAATTGGGGTGCAGAACTTCACTTAGAAGAAGAGGAGTGTTTCCTTGGGTGAGAACATGTGAGAGGGTCTTTTCTCCTCTTGTAATATCAAAGATAGCTTTTTTAATGAGTGCCTGCCTTGGAAGCGAGGAGAGGAGGACTAATAAATATCAGCAGAAATACATTCTAGGATAGGGAGAAACGTTGGGTATCTAGGTAAAAGTTTGGGAATCTCTGCTAGATATATTAAGAACAGTATCTACAGGTTAGAGTCTCTTGTAAGGAAACTGACCTGTTTGTAGTCGTATATTATACGACACTGCCACAGTTGAATAAATAAGGGGGGGAAAATCTGATCCAAATCAGCCAAAATAATTATGTCAATTTGATTCCTGCTTCTGAGAACTTAAAATAGGATTATTAGAAGGATAAGTACTTCAGGAACAAGAACTAAAGTTGAAAAGATTTATTGAAAAAAATTAGGAGTTAGGAATTTGTACCATGAGTGCAGCAAAAACTGAAGAAACAGAAATTGTGAATGGGTAGACGTTATGAAGCAAAGAACATACATATTCTGGGTAGAGATAGAAAACAAGTTCATCAATAACAATGATAATTATCATTAGATTTAACACACAATGAATGCTATGTTTCAGACGTGCGATGTTTCATTTATTTCACACAAGCTATGAGCAAGTTTCCATAAATACCACTATTTTCTAAATGAGGAAATTAAGGGGTGTTAAGTAAAATAACATGGCCACCTGCATTGAGTTTTGCTGGAAGGGACCCCTTTCTGAGAAGGTCTTTTCTAGAAGACAAAAGCAATTGACCTGCAGATATTTTCCAAGAAAAAAGAACAATGGAAAGTACCCTGCAGAACTGCAGACAAGTAACACTTGCTGATAAACCAGGTCAGGTCTAGGAAAGACAGGTTATCAGATTGGATGAGCACGAAATTCTAATCATTGTATATGTTCTCCCCACATTGTAAAAGTCATTCAGCTATTAAACGGCAGAGCTAAGATTTGAAACCAGGCAACTGCCTCCAAACCACATGCTTTTAATGAACTCAGCAGGTATTTCAAGAGCAGCAGCAATATAAAAACACAGCATGATGGACAGATCATACCAGTTCACATGGAACCCTCTTTTTTCTTAAGTAGTTGAGGGAGTTTCCACTCCTTTGACCAGAAGAGCTTGAGGAAAATGGCTCCCGCCTCAGAGGAGAGGACCTAGGAGGAGAGAAAGGCCTGGCAGCAGCAGCAGGCAACCTGAGTAAGGGTCACTATTGCTGGTTGCCTGGGGAACAAAGAGGCTCTTGGAGAAGACTAACTCTATCAGTTTATCAATTTTGCCTGAAGCCACCTTGCAGGGTAAAAACTTGACAGGAAATAGCACTTTTTAAGGAAAATATAAAATTTTTCTTTCTGACATAACCTTGAGCAAGTCATTTAACCTTTGTGGATTCCAGTCTCCCTGTAAATAAGCTTATGAGGTTATATTTTCAAGGACTTGCCAGCTGTAACCTTACATGAAATTAAAAATGAGGAAGTCATATTGTACTATTCTCTAAGAGAAACAATTTAAGCAAGAAAACAAATGCAAATACACCCAATAGTGATACATAGAAAATAAATACTGGAAATCTATGCAAGGTCTTAGAGCATTGCATAGAGAAGGCTGACTATACGCTCTGGCAACCCACTAGGAAAACTGTGTTCCAGCTATCCTCATCTCGAATACTGTTTTCTTTGTTTGTTTGAGCAAAGTTCAATCGTGATTGACTTAAAAAATAATAAAGAAGAAAGAAAAGATGAAAAAAAAAACAAAAAAACAAAAAAAGAAACCTCCCAGCTAAACGATAAACCAAATGATTAGCTATTAGGGTTAAATTCTGTATTCCTGTGACTTTAAAGAGATGCCATATATTCAATGCCATCTTGTCTTAGTTCAGATTTGTCAATAAAATGATTCAATGTTATTTTGAAATTTGTTGAAAAACTTGGAAATTTATAATAGAGTTGATATTTTAATTCCCAATCTGGTTCAGGTGGTAGAGAACTTTTCAATATATTTTTGATTCTGCATGTGCAAGTGGATGTGTGCACATGAGTGAGTGTATGTGTACGTATGTATATGCGGATATATCTGCATAAATATGAATTTAATGGTGAGTAAACAGATAAATACAAACTGTTTAAAATATGAAGAATTTAAAAAGTGAACTGGTTATCATAGAGCTTAGTGTAGGAAATTAATATTTAATAAATATATTCAATTAGTCAATGCTGTTTCTTTACCAATCTACCACTGAAGCCAGTCATGATGAGAATCATAGTCTTCGATTGTGTATTCAGCACACAATTTCATATTTCATCTCCTAATAGCCCCACTGTGTTTATACATGATGCCAGCTACATTTTATTCTCACTATCACTGCTATACAACAGATTGATGAACGATATTTGACAGCATAATACAAGAAAGGCTTTACCTCTGACAAGGAACATGAGTAATACTTTTCAATTTAAAAGTATTTTCTACAGTAACTTGCATAATGCTGCTGCTTCTGTGTTATAATCAGATATTCCAGCCTCTACAATTGTGTGGTGAGGCAATGATTTCAAAAATACATTGTTTCTGGTTTCTACTAAGAAAATGATTATCGTTGGCCCAATAACAATAAGATCATCTTCAACAATTTTACCTTTCCAGTCGGAGATAAAGCTCTTCAATTACTTTACTGGGTCCTCCAGAATAACCTCTGTTTCTGTCCAAAGGAAAAACAATAGCTCCCCAGTGGTGAGTAATATCGAGGGGTAGAAGGAGAGCTATATTTTTACTACTTAGAATTGGTGGTTTGGGTGTGAACATAAAAGGAAATAAGGAAAAGCTCTAGCAACCATGGGTACTTAGATGCACTTGTATTACTTTTTCAATATATGACATAGTTGACAAATCAGTTTTCCCGTAAATGTAGAGCACATGTAAATTGGCAAATTACCTATGGCTTCTTAATATTTTTGCCTAATTGTGTATTGAGTGTGATAACTAAGCTTGGCTTATACATCAGAATCATCTGACAAGCTTCAAAATATATAGATTCTATAAATACTCAGAATCTATATATTCCTCTATAATTGAGAAATTGTATTAGTCATAAATTCCTAGGTGATTCTGATATATAAACACTAACATTATACAAAATGTTTTCTTAAAAAAACTGTCTCTGTATCTATTTATCTATCTATCTAGAATCTATCAATGTTTATGTGTGCAATAAATATTGATTTTATAGAGCTATATAACAAAAAACAAGTGTACATTTAAAATTTTATTTTTAAAGAAGCATTATATTACATAAATGATACATCATGTATACATAAATGTACACATTTTTAAAATCACAGAGATTTCTTCTACCTTTCTTTAAAAATGTGAGTCAGAACCGCCTGCTTTCAGTTCCCGACTTCACTACCTATTCATCTCTCACCATCGTCAAATTTTAACCTGTTAGTACTTCGATTACTCAGCTGTAAAATGTGCTACCTCATGAAGAGATTTGTCAGGATTAAATACATGAGTAACAGAAAAGCTTTTAGAACAATGAGTAGTTCATAGTACAAGCTCCTTGCTAATCTTGCAAATTATATTTTCCGTTACTATTCATTTTGAAAATATGCATTGCCTGGAATTCTAAAGGCTGGAAACACAGTTTTAAATAAAATAGACAAAATGCCTGTCCTCACATAGATTTCCTTCAATGGTGGGGAGATAAACAATAGATAAGTAAATGAGTAAAATGCACAGGGTTTCAGTGGTAAATCTTTTGGATAAAAAATATAGAAGGAAGGGAAATATAAAGGACTACTTCAAAGATGGGGTGAATCATTTCAATAATATAAACTCAATTTATCAAGCACTATTCTTGTAGTTTACATTTATTAAATCATTGTAATACACATCACCTACACATGTTTATGTATAAGTGTACATGAAATTACATAAAATATATAGTTTTAACATTTTACATTAACTGTATCATACTGGATGTTTATTAATACAATTTGCTTTTCACCCAACATTTTGAAGAAATGAAAATTTGGAGCATCCTATTATTCCTCAATCAGGAGATACGATGAGGAAATGTTTTATTTGAACAAGGGAATATCACTTAGCAGTTACATGTAATAAAATAGAAATACTGCTCTTTCTTTGAGATCTGAGTAGAATTTCACTCACAGTGTGTCTATCTCCTACCCAACCATCACCCCATGGCCAACCAACAACAAACATGGCAGCGTTTCTCCTCCTCTACACCCCTAGATTTGGTAGCATTAAAAAAAAAAATCTGGGGGAGTGGGTGTAGTTCAGTGGTTGAGCACTTGCTTCCCAGATACGAGGTCCAGTATTCAACCGCTGGTACCTCTTTAAAAAAAATCTGCTGAGTAATGGAACTGTGGATTAGGACATATTCTGGAAGACCCAGTCTGGCTTCAAATTCACCTTTACTACATATTAGCTCTGTGACCTTCGGCAAATGACTCAATTTGACTTTGTCTCAGCTCCTCATCTATAAAGTGGTAATAATATGAAAAGCCTCCTTTTTGTAAGTCTGTTGAGAGAATTCCATATTCTTCTATGTGTAAATGGCACAGTAAGTGCTCCGTAGATCATTTTGGGCTACTCTCTGTGAAGTGCCTTGTGTTATTCCAGAAATATCGTCCCAGAATCTGATTTACAGAGGGCACTCAACACTGATTTATTCTTAAATAATCAGGTATGACTGTAAACTAAGTGAATTTGATGATCTGTGTTGATTTCATGAAATTATTAAGTAACTATAGTAATCGTCTATTACATTTTGACCTCAAATTAGACAATCAGGGAGTGTTGCTTTACATTGTGTGTGCTCAACTTTATCACAACTAATGTTATCTAAGGGGTCACCATTGATTTTTTTTTTTACTTTAGTTTGTACATTTAATAAATGAAAATATAAACAATTAAAAACTAAAAAGTAAACACAGATGAATAAATATATACATTTCTCAATTAAATGTACTGCATACATATAAAAATTTTTTTTGAATCAAACAATATGTTACACAATATATTAGGTTCATAGTAACACATTCATACAGGATTTGTCCTTTTGTGTCTGGCTTGCTTCGCTCAACATAATGTCTTCCAGGTTCATCCATGTTGTCATATGCTTTACGATTTCATTTCTTCTTACAGCTACATAATATTCCATCATGTGAATAGACCACAGTTTGTTTATCCATTCATCTGTTGATGGACACCTGAGTTGCTTCCATCTTTTGGCAATGGTGAATAATGTTGCTATGAACATCGGTGTGCAGACGTCTGTTCGTGTCACTGCTCTCAGTTCTTCTGGGTATATACCCAGTACTGGTATTGCCGGGTCACGTGGCAAGACTATATTCAACTTCTTTAGGAACTGCCAAACAGTCCTCCACAGTGGCTGTACCATTCTGCATTCCCACCAACAGTGAAGAAGTGTTCCTATCTCTCCACATCCTCTCCAACACTTGTAGTTCTCTGTCTTTAATAGTGGCCATTCTGATAGGTGTGAAATGATATCTCATTGTAGTTTTGATTTGCATTTCCCTAATCATGAGTGATGCGGAGCATTTCTTCATGTGTTATTTTGCCATTTGTAGTTCTTCTTTGGAGAAATGTCTATTCAAGCCTTTCACCCATGTTTTAATTGGGTCATTTGTCTTTTTATTGTTGAGTTGTAACATCTCTTGATATATCCTGGATATTAAACCCTTATCAGATATGATTTCCAAATATTTTTTCCAATTGAGTTGGCTGCCTATTCACCCTTTTGACAAAGTTCTGTGAGGTGCAAAAATGTTTAATGTTGAGTAGGCCCCATTTATCTAGTTTTCCTTTTGTTGCACATGCTTTGGGTGTAAGGTCCAAGAAACCACCACCTACTACAAGGTCTTGAAGATGTTTCCCTGCATTTTCTTCTAGTAGTTTTATGGGCCTGGCTTTTATATTTAGATCTTCGATCCATTTTGAGTTGATTCTTGTATAGGGGGTGAGATAGGGGTCCTCTTTCATTCTTTTGGTTATAGATATCCAGTTCTCCCAACACCATTGGTTGAAGAGACTGTTTTTTCCTGTTAGCGTGGACTTGGTAGGTTTGTCAAAAACCAGTTGACTGTATAGGTGAGGGTTTATTTCTGGGTTCTCAATTCTATTCCACTGATTGATGTGTCTATCTTTATGCCAGTACCGTGCTGTTTTGACCACTGTAGCTTTGTAAAATGTTTCAAGGTCAGGCAGTGATATTCCTCCCATGTTGCTCTTATTTTTTAGAATGTTTTGGCTATTTGGATGCACTTACCCTTCCAGATGAATTTGGTAATTGCCTTCTCTAATTCAGTAAAGTAAGCTCTTGGGATTTTGATTGGTATTGCATTGAATCTATAAATCAGTTTGGGTAAGATTGACATCTTCATGATATTTATTCTTCCAATCCATGAACACAGAATGTCTTTCCATTTGTTTAGGTCTTTTTAAATTTCTTTTAGCATTGTTTTGTAGTTTTCTTCATATAGGTCCTGTACTTCTTTGGTTAAATTAACTCCTAGGTATTTGAGTGTTTTTGTTGCTATTGAAAATAGAATTTTCCCCCTGATTTCCTCCTCAGGTTGTTCAATACTAGTGTACAAAAACATTATTGATTTTTACATGTTGATCCTGTATCCTGCCACTTTGCTGAACTCATTTATTAGTTCAAGTAGCTTTGTCGTGGATACTTCAGGATTTTCTAAGTACAGGATCATGTCATCCACAAACAGTGAGAGTTTTACTTCCTCTTTTCCTATATGGGTGCCTTTAATTTTTTTTTTTTTTTCTTGTCTAATTGCCCTAGCTAGAACTTCTAATACAATGTTGAATAACAATTGTGACAGTGGGCATCCTTTTCTTGTTCCCGATCTTAAAGGGAAAGCTTTCAACCTTTCCCCATTGAGTATGATGTTGGCTGTGGGTTTTTCATATATGCCTTTTATCATATTGAGGAATTTTCCTTTTATTCCTATCTTTTGAAGTGTTTTTTTTAAAAAAGGATGCTGGATTTTGTCGAATGCTTTTTCTGCATCTATTGAGATGATCATGTGGTCTTTTTCTTTCAATTTGTTAATGTGGTGTATTACATTGATTGATTTTCTTATGTTGAACCAGCCTTGCATACCAGGAATAAACCCCACTTGGTCGTGATGTATAAGTCTTTTGAAATGCTGTTGGATTCGATTTGCAAGTATTTTGTTGAGAATTTTTGCATCTATGTTCATTAGAGAGATTGGTCTGTAATTTTCTTTTTTGT
>JAQZBX010091588.1:0-12373 GCA_029593785.1 Cabassous unicinctus
AGGGGAATGTTTTTGGGTGTGGGTTGGAGAAGGAAGAGGTGCTGAGAAGAATACAGACAGATATGTTTTTCTGTTGCATTTAGGAATGTCAACTGAAAGTTTCTTTCTGGACATGAAAAGTAAAAGAAAATAATTATAATCTTGTGATTTATGCCAATGCCTTTACTAGAATGCAGATTTTATAGCTATTAAATTGTAAAAGGTAAAAGTAAAATTCAGTAACATGAGAAACACAGAGTAATATATAGACAATAGTCAGGAAACATGAAAGAAAATGAAATGTCACATAAACACACAGTTTACACCCTATGTGAAAAAATATATTAAGAGAAAAAGACTCAGTTTGGCAGAACCAAGATACATTTGGCTACAAAGGTCACATCTAAAACTAAGGGACTCAAAAAGTTAACATTAAGAAATTCATCAACATAATATATACAAAAGCAAACTTTAAAATCAGGAATCACAATATATTTTGAATTCAAATTTAAATTGAAAACTTCATGTGATCCTGCTTTAAAAAGATTATAGGAGCAAACTACAACAAAGTAAAAATTATGAATATCTATTTAACAATATATAGATACCTATATATTTATTTACATACATTTCTTTTTTCTTTTTTCTTTTTTCTTTATTTTTAATGGCACTTTAGATCACATAAATGTTATATTGAAAATATAGGGGACTCGCACACACCACACCCCCTCTCACAAATCCTACCAACTACATACATTTATTTTTAAATGTTTGACATTCACAGAGATATCAATGGGGATACAATATCCATAAACTGGCTCAAAGCTTTATATATCAAAATAACTAAGAATAAATAAGTATGTAGAATATATAAATGATGAATTTACTGTAATTTTATGAACATAACTTTATATACCCTGCAAACATAAAATACATCTTTTTTTGCATGCATATGGGATATTTAAAAAAAAAAAAACAATTATGTATTAAGCAAGAAATTAGCATTCCAAAATCTCTCCCCAATATAATTTCTGCTCACAATTCTATTAAAAAATGTCATTATTGAGATCTTATTGTTAGAATTTTTAAATTTAATTATTTCCAAATTATTATATTCTTTCCTTAAATTCCATTATCTTTTATTTCATAATTTATCTTTAAAATTACACTTGGGACATGTGGTCAATGAACAGACTACCCTGGAGATAAGTCCACAGACAAGAGATATCAAAACTTTCTTCCTCATCTGTGCCAATAGCACTCTTCTTATCACCCCCAATAAATTCTTCTTCACTTTTAAATTATTATATTATCTTGGACATTATAGATACTCAAAACTATTGAAAGAATTAATGAATGAATTAACTGTGGGTATGTGTGCTATACATCTGTTTGCCTTCCTGTTAAGCATCATATAATTTCTTTATGAAGTTTGCTCTTTAAGTGACACTTTCTCTGGATTTAAAACTACTGAATTGGGGCAGGTAAAGGGGCTGAGATCTGTGTGCTGTATTTCTAGAAGCAATGCTAGCTGTGTACTTACTTCATGTGAGACATCCTCTACTAAGCAAAATCTATGGTTTATTGAGGAACACATTAATTTTGAAACACTGAACAGACGGTCATCAGAAGAGGCAGATTATAGAGTGTTTATTCAGACTTCTGGCAACAATTCTCAAACAGCCATCCTCTGATATGTTCATTTCTATTTTGGTATATATCCATTTTCTGCAGGACTGTGGAGATCTGTTGGTAGGCAGCCCTCCTCAGTTTCCTTTCATGGCTGTGAAGAACAAGGAGAAGATGGCTAGATTTAGGAATAATTCTTTTAAAAAATAAAAACAGTATTTGGGTATTTTATGTGACTGAACTGAAGGGCTGTGATAATCTCAGTGTATCCATATCAGAATCCATAGAAAATTTTTGAACATAAAACAACTAGGGTACCCATTTTCAACTTCAGTCATTAGCTATTGGTCTTTCAGAAGAGTAATTTGTTGCAAGGTTTGCTTCAGTCTGATTTCTTTGACTTTTGATCTTCTCTCACATGACTGGGGAAAGATAACTGAGAGATTCAGAGTTTCTAAAACTCGAGTTATAATGTTTATTTTTCTTATTTCATGGGATTATTTCCCAGTTTAATTCCTGTTTGCTTATTTTTGAGTCCCCAAATGAGAAGATACATTCTCCATTTGGGAGAAACTAATATAAACTAATTGCACTATGACCAATTGCACAGGACCTTCACACCAACAGAGTGGCAATCTTTACCACCTTGCTTCTCAGGTTGCATCTGTTCATCTCCTAAAGAAACATTCCACAGCCCACAAATGTACTCTAAACCTGCCAGTTCACAAATAAACCCAGTTCCCAGGCAGCTGAGTTAGTCCAGAGAGAATGATAAGCTTTAACTATCTCCAAAGTCTAACTAGACATCTGGTTTTTGGATGAGCTTTGTCTGCATATATAGATTAGGCTCATCAAATGAAATAGCTTAAAAAGACCAAGATGTAAGGGTTTTTGCATCCATTTCCATAACATGTTCAGTACACTCACTCTTCATCACAATAACTAAGAATTCTCCTTTGGAATTTGGGTGAAAGAGGTCAAAGAGTTAAACAGTGATTTTCTTATAGTATAGACATCCACAAACTTTTTTGTAAAGGGTCAGAGTCAATATTTTAGGATCTGCAAGCCATATGGGCTCTTTGACAACTGCTCAGAAACAATATGTAAACAAATGGACATGGCTGTGTTTCCATTAAACTTTACCTACTGTTTTAGTTTCCTGGGCTGCTCAAGCAAATACCATAAAATCAGTTGGGTTAAACAAAGGGAATTTATTCGGTCAGGGTTTAGATTGAGAAAAAGTCCCAATCAAGACATCATCAACAGAATGCTTTCTCCCCAAAGACTGTTGTGTTCTGGGGCTCGCTGCTGGCGATCCCTGATCCTTAGCTTGTCACATGGCAAGGCACATAGTGGTGTCTTCTTGTGTCCACCTTCTCTTCAGGATTCCATTGATATTCAGTTTCTTGCTTTCTGTGGTTTTCTCCATCTCTGTCTTAATTTCATTCTGCTTTTAAAAGACTCTAGTAATAAGATTAAGACCCATTCTGATTGGGCTGGGCCACACCTTAACTGAAGTAACATCATCAAAATCCTACTTACAGTGGGTGAGATCTAAGAACATGTTTTTCTGGGGCATATAGAGTTTCAAATAACCACACTCCACTTGCTAGACCCCAAAAGGGCATGTTCTTTCTACATTCAAAATGCATTCATTCTTTTGTAACATCCCCAAATCTTTGCCATTTCAGTAAGAATGCTAGTACAAAGTCTCATCAAAATCAGTTATGAGTATGTTCTGTCCTGAGGCACAATTTCCCTCTGTCTATGGGTCTATGAAACCTAGAGAACAAGTTATCTGCTTCCAATATACATTGGAGGGACAGGCGTAGGACAAATATTTCTATTCCAGAAGGGAGAAATTCAAAGGAAAACAGGGATCCTGTACCCCAAACAATTCCAAAATCCAGCACTGTGAACTCCATTAGATTTCTAGGTCTGAGAGTCAGCTATAGAATGACATTTTGTTCTCTAGGCCTGATGGAGTTACAACTCCATCCTTTTCAAGTGCTTATGCAGCTGTGCTCTCCTTGAACACTGGGGCAAAAGCTCCACCCATTCTGAACATAGGGATGACAACCAGATTCTCCACAAATCCTGGGGCATAGGCCCCATCTTCTCCAAGCCCTGTGGTGGCAGCGTTCCACAAGTTATCATAAACCTGTGAATGCCAGGGAACAGGCCACATCATCTCTGAGCATTGGGAGGCAGCACTCTCCCTTAACAATGGGATGGAAAACCTGTCTTCTTTAAGCACTGGGGCAGATCCACCTTTTCTGCACACATTGGTGGGGCCACTATCTTGACCCAAGGAAATATCTTCCTTTCAGATATCAGCTCCCATGGTTCCGCCCTTGAAGTAATTTTTCCTTCAATTTGTCCCTTCTCTGTCCCTTTCAGTCCAGACTAGCAGTGGTTCCCTGAATACAAATTTTGCAAAACACTTTTCACCTTTGCATGTAATTCACAGAGGTCCAAACCATTAGACAGAAGGCCTTTCTGTAGATCCTTCTTCCAGAACTTCACTTCCATTCCTGACTTCCATTGAAATGGTTGACTGCTTCCATGTTCAGTTAAACCCTTACATAGAGCCCAATTATGGATGGGCTCAGAATTTTCCAAACCATCAACTTCTGGTTTCTTTGCACTCAGAAGTTCAATTTTCAGCTTAACCCATTCCTCTCTCATTATACTATAAGCTACTATGAGAAACCAAGCTGCACTTTCCGTACTTGGAAATCCGCTCAGCTAAATAACAAAGTTCATCATTCTCAAATTCTCCCTTCCATCTGATTTCAGAACTCAATTTTACCAAGTTCTCTGCTACTTTATAACAAGGATTGCCTTTCTTCCAGTTTCCAATAACATATTCATCATTTTCTTCTAAACACTTGTTGGAAATACCTTCAGCAAATTTGTACCTACAGTCTCGTCAAAGCATCTAGGCTTTTTCTGTCAAGCACTTCACTATCCTTCCAGCCACCAGCCATTACCCAATTCTAAATCCATTCCCACATTTTTAGTATTTGCCATAGAAGCACCCCACACTCTTGGTACAGAAATCTGTTTTAGCTTCCTGGGCTGCTTAAGCAAATACCATGGAATGGGCTCAGTTAAATAATGGGAATGTATTTGCTCATAGTTTGAGGATGGGAAAAAGTCCAAATCAAAGCATCTTGAAGGTAATGCTTTCTCCCCCAAAGTCTGTGGCATTCTGGAGCCCTCTGCTGGCAATCCTTCATCCTTAGCTTGTCACATGGCAAGGCACATAGTGGCATTTCCTGTTCTCTCCTTCATTTTCCAGGTTCCGTTGATATTCCGCTTCTTGCTGTCTGTGGCTTTCTCTGTCTCGGTCTGATTTTCATTCTGCTTATAAAGGACCCATTCTGATTGGGCTGGCCACACCTTAACTAAAGTAATCCCATCAAAAGGTCCTACTTACAATGGGTTCACACCCAAATAAATGGATTAGATTTAAGTACCTGTTTTTAGGGGTATATACAGCTTCAAACATAAACACCTACAGGCACTGAAATTTGAATTTTATGCAATTTTTTTCTATTGAATATATTCTGATTTTTCCGCAACATTTTAAAAATATAGCAGGCAGTAAGCCAGATTTAGCCTAAGGACTGAAGTTTGCTGACCTCTATTACAATAAACTTCAAAATATATTTTAGAAAAAATTCATAATCAAGTAAGCAATCTTTTTTTCTTTTCTAGAAATAAACAAAAACACTGGTGAAAATAAATGGGAGCTGGCCACTCTGAGCTATCAACCCCAGGCTAGAAAACCACAAAGCTCCTTGGCTCATGCTTTAAAAATCTGTTCCAGTTCTAATTCAAGTCTCTGACAAGTTGGAAGTGACTTGCCTTAGTTCTTTTATCCTTCCTGTCAAGGAAATGCCTCTCTGCATGGTTTCTTAGTCACATTTTGAGAATCTGCTAGTGTTCATTTATTCCTTATCCCATAGTGGGGATAATTAACTAAGATCCAGAATAGCAAGCAAGTTTGACAGTATCCTTCTTGGAACCATTGAAGAATGGGGGAAATTTTTGCTTTAAGCCAATTACAAAGGCAAAAGAATATGATTTTAAATAATTTTAATATATTTTTAAACTAAGATATGCATTGAGTCTAAAAAGTTAAAAAAAAAAATCTTAGAATATTATTGAAATAGTCTCCTACCCTCCTACTGTTAAGTCCTGATTATGTATATTACCTGTCTCATCTGATATTTCCCTCCCACTTTTTAAATGATAATACTTATTCTGCTGTTTTTATTTAACATTGCCAAGCACAATCTCTTGGCTTGCTGTTATGGTTGATAGAGATGCAGTTCATGTACACCACCATATCTCCCTCTTGCCCTTCTCTTCCTTCTACCCACTACAGTTACATTACAATGTTTGGTTATTATGAACATAGAAATATTATTTACTTGAGCTATTAAATTCACTATGTTTATACTTACTTATTTCTACAACTTTTCATATTCTCTAGAATTAAATGCCTCTTGTTTATATGATTATTTCTTTACATATCTCTGGCTAATTCTTCACTGTCCAAAAGCCTCAAACAGGCTCTCAGTACAATTTTCCATATGAAAAAATGCACACTACCGACAGTCTATTCACTACATGAACATTTTCCCCTTCCTAATGAGGCTTTCCTTTTCTTGCTCAAATATGAACAGACCATGGATCCGAGGATGCCCTAGTTTTCCTGTAATTTCCCTTATTCTCATTCTGGGGATTCTCTTTACCATTTTCCTCTGTCAAATGTTTGGTTTCAAGGATCCTACATTTTCCTTTTTCTAGGTTTAAACTGAAAAAGTCTAAAAACTGATTTTTGTCAGAGCTCACCTTCTTAAGAAAGAAGTAGCAGGAGTGAAATTTTTGGAAACTTCTATATCTAAAATACATTTATTCCACCTTCAATTTTGATTGATTATTTCATCCAGGTTTCTAACTTGAGATTGAAAATAATTGTCCCTCAAAAATTTTTTTAGATATTTATCCATTTTCCGCTAGTTCCCAACGTTGCTACTAAGATTCTTAGGAGCATAATTTTTTATGTGATCAGCTTCACACTCTTTTTTCCTCACTGTTATAGCTATTCAGATCTCTCTCACTCTCTCTCTCTTGCTGTTTCTCTTTCTTCTTCTTTCTGTCTCTCTCCCTTTCTCTGTGGCCCTCACTCTCCCTCTCACTTAATTTAACAATTATGTGCCATAAAAGAATTGTTTTTTGCATTCTTTATCTTGGACACCTATATATCTATTTTTCATCTCTTTTTTGTTTATCTTTTACTTGGTAGGAGTTATTTTACCTTTATCTCTTTTTCTTTTAATTCCCAAGAATTCTTTTAATTTTCTGATTTTTCTTTTTTATATCATATTGCATTTGATTCTCTTCTCAGAATACTCTTTTTTAAAAAGAATCAATTTTGAACTATTTTTACACTGTACTTATTTCATCTAAGTTCTTTTTCTTCTTTTCATTTTTTTTTCCCTATCTTTTATGGTGGTGGTATCCTCAGAGGTTTGACTATCCTGGGACTCTCATACATATTCAGCAACGAACCAAGAAAAAGCTGGTAGAAATTCTTTCTTAACTGAGGGAAAATCATGTTTAAATGGAATTTTCTTTCTTAAAATGTACTTCTAGCCCAAACCTGGAGAGCTAATTTCTTTTGTGTCTGAAATCTTGGTCCTGTATCATAGACTATTATATTTATATCTGCTTGATTGCTACCATCTATAAAAATGATATGTTAGGTTTTATTTAAAGAGTTCATTTTTCCTTTACCTTAAATTTGGTTTAATTGTCTCAAAGCCCACATATACCTGTGATTGCACTACTTTTTGAGTATTGTGAAGATGAAAAGGGGTAGATTTTCTCTAATTTTATTTTTGAAGAAGTTTTAGATTACAGAAAAAAGTTACATTGAAATATAAGGGATTCCATACAACCCAATTCCTCCCCCCTCACATTTTCCACTATTAATAACATCTTTCATTAGTGTGGTACATTTGTTACAATTGATGAACAAATATTGAAGCATTGCTACTAAGCATACTCCATAATTTGCATTATGGTTTACACTTTGCACTGTACAATTTTATAGGTTTTGACAAAATATTTAATGCCCTGTATCTGTCATTGCAATGCCTTTCAGAACAATTCTAATATCTCCAGAATGCCCCATGTTACACCAATTCTTCCCTCCCCGTCAGAACCTCTGGAGACCACTATCTTTATATCAATGTTACAAGTTCTTCCATTACTAGAATAATAATAACTCTACTTTGGTCTATAGTTTCATTACCCCTTAAGGTTTATTCATTCCTCAATCTTGAAAATTTGGGGATGGTACTGTCCATTCTGTTTCAAATTGTGTCCATTTTGTTTCAAATTGAGAGGGGGCTTAGATCTCATGGGGCAAATGGATGGAACTGTCTTGCTTGCAGTTGTTAATACTCTCTGTTTTTTGGAATGGGTGCTGTCCATTTTGTCCTTTTGTTAGTTGTCCTAGGCAAGTCCGATGCACTGGAGTGTAGGTGTTGGCTGCAACTCTGCTGAGATTCAGGGCTCAACTGGCATATGAAATTTATATTTCAGCCAGTAATATTTTTTCAAAGGGTACCTTGAAATTGCTCTCTGATAATTTGAGAAAAAATTTTCATCAGATAGATTATCAATGACTACTTTATAATCACTACTTTTATCTTCTTGCAGTTTAAACAAATGTGGCACTTCTCCATGGATCTTGTGGCTTTAATAAAATTTGTTAGCTAAAGAAATAAAGAATAATATATAAATTTTATTTTGCTCTTAGCACACTTCTGAGTTCTTTATATGTACCATTGTATTTTATCTTCATTATATCCAACAGTCATATGTTATTATTATTACCTGCATTTTACAGGTAAGGAAACTGAGGAAAAAAAGGAGAAAGAAAGTAATTTGCACAAGACCCTATTGCAAGTAGGCAGTAGAATGTGGGTTTGAATTTGGGCTATCAAGATGAACAAAATTTTCATCACTAAGACATATTGGGTCTTCTGAGAAAAATAATAGACACATACTTTTTTATTTATATAGAAGGATAAAATACCATTAGTAAAATTTTAAATTTATGTCTAACTTGATGTGTTGTGTGTTGCCATATAAATGACAATTCATATGCATAGAGTATTTCATGATTAGCACATTTTCCATTTATTCCTAAAACAACTCTAGAATCAATTTTTAGAGGAAAATATAAATATCATAGCCAACTTCTAAGTTTATTTTGTGAGTGCAAGTATATATACATTTTGCAATATAAAAATATTTATAAATATGAGCATTTCCCAAGTGTCACAAGTTGGGGACAAGACAAAGCTCCACCACAAGAAACTTCATTGTGTGTCAGAATGCCTTCCAGAAATTAATTTGGATCCTCTTCTACATATGCATGATTTGTGGCAGGAAGGCATTAAAAAGGACTATATGTGAGCTTGGTCTTGGAGCATATATCGTGAGTATCTGAAAGTAGCTCTTGTAAATCTAGGACGATAGACATGGTCTACAAAGCATTTAATAAAAAGCTGTAATGTGCTCATTAAAAGCACACTGTATATGCAGAGGTACCAGTCGTCCAGACATTTCCCTTATACCGTCAAAAAGAGATCAAACTGATATTTGAGAAGGATGAAATTTTAATTAGAAAACAGTCAAAGAATATTCAGAAAAAAATTATCATGGAAAGAAAAAGACAACCAAGATCAGGAGTTTTCTCCAGAATTAGGACGTCTAATTCTGGAGAATTAGGATGTCTGTTGTCAAGGGCTGGCAGTGTAGCTGAGCAGACAGCTTTGTGTGAGTTGCTGAAGTATTATCTGGGGAAAATCAAGGTCCAGAGTGGCAAATAAACCCCCAAACTTCTGATTTTAACTCATGCAATAAAGGTATTTATGTTAAAAAAAAAAAAAAAAAAGGTCTGCTGTGAAATTCCTGAGTATTTCTGATGGCAGCAAAGTTTGGGAAAGTTGGGCAGGAAGATTAACATTTCTAATTAAAAAACAATTTTAGTTGGTCAAACTGTCACAACTGTGTCAAACAAAATTTTACATTGACTTTCTCTAGATGATTTATTTCATGCAGGATTGTTCGATGAATATTCTCCTTTTTGGAATTCCCAGAATATTAAAAGTGCAAAACAGCGCTGTTAGAATACAGTAATAGAGCAGGGTTTTGTAAAAATGTGGGAATATATTTATATACCATATTATATCACCACTGAGAATGCCAAATTAAGCCTAAGCTCCAAGATCCACTCACCTTACAAATCGATGTTTTTATTTTTTCCAGGTTGGTGTGGAACTTTGGGTACAGTTGTTTCCTCTATTCAGCTCTCTGAGATCCATGTGCAGACTTTTCTATTGCAGATTCATTCTGAAAGTAATGCTAGTGTAAGCAACTCAGCCTTTGCTAATTTTACACATAGTTGGCCAGAAAGATAAACAAACAAATAGCAAAATGAAGCAAATAAAAAACCCTCCCATGTCCAGAGCAATGGAATAGAAACACTTCTCTGTGGCAGAGACAAAATCCTTTATCTCCCTCTGTAACGTAGAGTTGAATCTTGTAATAAGATGTAGGTAAGGACTACATTTCCCAGTTCCCTTTGAGAATGGGTGATCATATGACTAATTAGTTCTTCCTGATAGAAGGAAAATTAAAGTGTCATATACCACTTCTGGACTAAGACCTTGAAGAATCTGATGTGCTTCTTGTGTGGTCTCTTTTACCCATGAAATGACTCAATAAAAATGAAAATTGTTTATTTAAGGCATGGTTAAGTCATGAGATGGAATGGGAATGGGTCCTTGCAAAATTACATGAGAGAGAGTAGCCACATTTACCTGACCATTCACCAAGGATTTTGTGTGTGTATGTGTGTGTGAGCAAGAAATACATTTTTATTCTGTTGAGCTATTATACGTTTATAGATTAATTATCACTGCAACCATGCCTACCCTCATTAATATATCCTCTATGCTCTTGCTTACAAAGTCTCCTTCAGTTTTCCAAAGAGCAAAAGTCTATACAACCACCCATGAACTTTTGATTCTTGGCCTACTTTCCAAGTGAGGCAAAAACACTTTTTTTTTAAGTACTTGAATTTGTAATAAGCTCTAGTGGTGTTATGGTGGATTTTATCATTGTTTGCATACAATAGCAATCTCCTTACTGGCAGAGTAAATATGACATTAATAATGCACAGGGATGTATAGTGATTTTGCTCTCTCTTAAATATAGAAATATTTTCCTTGAGTTTGGCAGATATTATTTGCTTTGCCCATGCAGAATCATCCATTGACAGATTTGATGAGATCACATATCCTGCTTTCCTTTTTCAGACAGCAAAAGCTGTTTCACGGAACAAGTGTTTTAGATGAAAATGAATAGGTAGGAAATAAAACTATAATGTAAATCTAGACCCATAGTTAGATTCTTGACAGCTGCATGTCTGAGGGAAAAGTGTTCAATATTTTCTGTAGTGGTAGATTGGAAAGGGATTAGAATACAGCTGGATTTCATCTGGTACTTCTCAACAGTTCACATTTCCCTCAGATGTCAAAGAAGTCTGGATGAGCTTGAAATATTAGACTATTTATCAATCATATATCCTATTACTTTTCCTTGAGTATAGATATTAGTAATTTTCATATCTCTAAACTGACATTTCAAAAATTGGAAATACATTTGTGGTAGTTTGAGTCTTTTGTGGACCCAAGAAATATGTATTTAAATCGATCCATTTCTGTAGGTGTAGGACCCTTTGATTGAATTAAATTCATCTGAGGATCAATTGATTGGATTGCTCAAGTGGAGCATAGCACAAGGTTTCTTCCTGGAGTACTTTGCAAATGGGAGAAAGGAGGCTACAGAAACAGAGAGAAACTTCCAGAAGCTGAGAAAGAGGACCCTGGGAGCCAGAAGCTGAAATCAAAGGAATGTGGAAATTGAGGGGAGGCACTGAAGCTAGAAGCTGAAAGCAATGAGGCTCAAAGGAGGGGAAGATATGAAAAGGTGCCACTATGTGCCTCATGGCCCATAGCTGCAGCTCGGGGAGAAAACATCTTCCAATGATGCCTTGATCTGGACACTTCGATGACTTTGGAAGTGTAAGCTTATAAATTAATAAACCCTCATTGTTAAAGCCAACCCTTTTGTCGTATGTTGCCTTGGTACTCTTTAGCAAACTAAAACAGAATTTGGTACCAGAAGAGTAGGCTGCTGCTATGTAAATACCAAAAATGTTAAAAAGGCTTTTAAAATGGGCAAGGGGAAGATTCTGGAAGAATTATGAAATGTTTGATAGAAAAGAGCTAGATTACTTTGAAGAGACTGTTGGTAGAAATATGTATGTTAAAGATGCTTCTGATAAGGTCTAAGACAAAAATGATGAATATCTCATTGCAAGCTTGAAGGAAAGTGATCTTTGTTTTAAAGTGGCAGAAAACTTGGTAAAATTAACTGCTGATGTCAAATAGAAGGCAGAATTTGAAAGTGATGAGCTGGATTTCTTTAGCTGAGGAGATTTCCAAACTAAATGTAGAAGGCGTGGCCTGACTTCTCCTTGCAGTTTATAGTAAAATGTTATAGGAAGGGGCTAAGCTGAGAACTGAACTCTTGGGCACAAAGAAACAAGAACATTAATGGTTTGGAAAATTCTGAGCTTCCAGAAAGTGAGTCCACAAAGAATAATGCC
>JAQZBX010091589.1:0-12374 GCA_029593785.1 Cabassous unicinctus
CAAAAAACTTTGTTTTCAGAGCTTTTTGAATTTCAGAATTTTCACAAATAAGGGTTTATGATCCCTTTGATGTCTCTCTTTTTTTTTTTTTTAAAGATTTATTTATTTATTTATTTATCCCCCCCTTGCTGCTTGTGTTTTTACTGTGTCCATTCGCTGTGTGTTTCCTCCGTGTCTGCTTATCTCCCCCTTGCTGTGAGGTCCCGCTGCAACAGCCAACCGCGCTGTGCATCCGGCCTGCTCTCACAAGGAGACCCCGGGAAGCGAACCTGGGGCCTCCCGCATGGTAAACGGGGGCTCTATCGATTGAGCCATACCCACCTCCTGCTGTGAGGTCTTGCTGCATCAGCCCACCACGCTGCGCGGGCCGGCCGGCCTGCCCTCACAAGGAGGCCCCGGGAAGCGAACCCGGGGCCTCCCATATGGTAAACGGGAGCTCTATCCATTGAGCCACACCCGCTTCCCGCTTTGATGTCTCTTAAATTGGACTGGAAGCTCCGTGAGTGTAGGGGATGTATCCCCTACAGTGCCTAGCATTGTGCATGCACATAGTAGGTGCTCATTAAGTCAATTGGTTTTTTAGGTTTTTATAAGTAAGACCTAGTCATTCAATTGTACCAGACTACAAGGGCAACTGGAAAATGTGCTTAGAAAGAGTAGAATTTGGATATTGCAGGCACATAGTAGGTGCTCAATAAAAGTCCATTGATTTTTATTAGCATAAACATGAAGATATAAGTCAAGAGTGATATGCAGCTATTAAACAACTAGGCTTTATTTTTCTACTTTCCTAATTTCAAAATATATGTTTTCCACAACGTTGGAACTTCCCCATAGGCAATGACTAAACCAAAAGCTGCTGATGGCCCCTAAGTTGGAAAGGAGTAAATAAGGTAAAAATATTTGGATTTTGTGTGTGTGTTAGAGGATGAGGAGGGGATGGACTGGCTAAGTTGTGGAGGTTTCTTCCATTTGTGTAGCTCAGTGACTGTAATATGCACAACACTTGATTTATGAACAATATTGATGAAGATTGTAGTTCAGAGAATACTAATTGTGCCCTAGCCATAAATACTTACTTAAGCCATGATCTGAAAATGACTAAGGGATGTAATAACAGTACTGAAAACGTTACCATCAGCAGGCCAGGAACGATGAGGTCATCCTCTTAGGACATCAACTCTGGCCATCTCCTGACACGCTGAGTCTCATTAGGGAGACCCTAGTTAGGAGAATTTGGAGTGTGTATTAAGAGAGTAAAGAGGGGGATGGATGTGGCTCAAATGGTTGGGCGTCCATCTCCCATATAGAGGCACCTGGGTTTGATCCCCGGGACCTCCCGGTTAAAAAAAAAAAAAGAGAGAGAGAGAGAGAGAGAGTAAAGAAAATGAATGTGATTTTTAAGTGAAACTCATGATAACAGGCTAACAGGATTTAGATCATGATATTAGGATACAAAAATGAATTCATTAAGTGTATGCCTGTTATCTGGTTTCTACCTTTATATTGAAAGTAAAATAGGAGGTACCATCACATGATTGCTGTAAAAAATAAAGTAGATTTAGGGAAGTGGATGTGGCTCAAACAGTAGGGTGCCTGCCTACCACAGAGGCCCCAGGTTAGGTTCCCCGTGCCTTCTAAAGAGGACAAGCAAGACAGCAAGCTGATGTGACGGGCTGGAGCGGCGAGCTGATATAACAAGATGATGCAATGAGATGGCAAACAAAGAGACACAACAAGCAGGGAGCAGAGATGGCTCAAGCGATTGGGTGCCTCCCTCCCACCTGGGAGATCTCGGGTTTGGTTCTCGGTGCCTCCTAAAAAAAAGAAGACAAGCACACAACGAACAGACACAGAGAGCAGACAGCAAGCACAAACGAGGGGTGGGGGGGCAGAAATAATTAAAATAAATCTTAAAAAAAAACAACTGTTGGTTGTACACTTTGGATAGATTGTATGATATGTGACTATATCTCAATAAAAACTGCTTTTTTTTAAAAAAAAAAGTACATTTAAATGGCAGTAAAATAATTGAAGCAAGACATAAAACTTATAAATGTGATGATTGTGAGTCACTAGAAGAGATCATCAATGAGATTCATGGACTCCTTTGTCAAGAGATTTAAGAGCAGCCTGGGATGATAGATCAATATAAATATGAAGATACAGATAAGAGGGATGAAAGCACTTTAAAAAGATTGAAGGATGCATGTAATCATTGCCTGGCCACAGACTGCAGAGGAAGTGGAGGTGTGAGGCTGGTGATGAGTGTGTGCCTTTGCCTCACCCACAGGAGGGTTTGTAGTGCGGGCACGTGGAGTACTGAGGGAAGCAAGACACAGTTCTTTCAAGAGCTGCACTGGGCTAGCTGACACGACAGCAAAGAGTGGGTGCTCCATTTGGCATGAGCTGTGCTGTGAGTTTCAAGTGGTTTATTTAGAATCTGGCTGGAAAGGAAAGGAATAGAACAGGTCAGCATTTCCCACCAGCTGGCTTGGTGTCTGAGGGTAGTAAGTGCTCTCATCGTAGACTCCCTTGAGTCTTGCTTGCTGCTTTGGTTTAGGAGTTTGACCCTTCTTCCCAGGCTCTGGATTTCCACTTCTGAGTTGATGTTCTGATAGAAAGCCAGTGTGTCTTAAAAAGAGCTATGGCCAGCCTTGGAAGGTACCTGAAAGATAGGTTAATAGGCTTTTCCCTCCTCACTCACCTATCCCCCAGTTCCCACTGGATACTGAGGTTGAACACTCTCCCCTGGATGCCCATGTTAGGGTCCTCTTAGCCTGAGACTCAGTACTGTACTTGGAAGACGGATGTCTGCAGAATGTTCTGCCCATACTTCTTCATATGGATGGAACACATCATCCCATGTGGTCAAGATCTTGGCCTTTGATGTTTTTTTAGGAGAGAAGACCAGCAGCCAAGTTGGGCTCTCTTCACAGGCCTGTTGGATAGCTGTTTCTTAGTGAAATCCATTTGAATTCTCTGGGACAATGAAGACTAGATGCCCAGCCAAGAATTAACCAGGCTTGAGGCTGCTAAGCTTATGAAAAACTGGAGAAATCACACCCTGGGGCTTTTATGAGGGCTGAGAAAGATGAGAATGGGGGCAATATGGGTAGGTGATTGGCTCCCATTAACACAGAAGGGTAGTAGGTGTGGCTGCAGACCACCCTGGCTGATGACATAGTGCGCCGGCAAGTACTTCCACAGTCCACACATACTGCTTCTCTGCCCTGAGGCTGTGGCAGGAGCTCCTCATGTTCCTTTCACCTTATCAGCAAAACTCTAGAATCTGATTGTTGAGTTGATTTCTTTCTGCTGTCCAGCTGCCAAGAATGTGAAGGATCAGTGAGACAAAGGCTCTTACTGACATAAGTTTAGACCTCATTTAAGCAAGCCATGCATTTCTGTGGTTTGCACAGTATCTGAATATATGAAGTTATATCATTTCCCCATTATTGTCTTATTGTAACAAGATCATGAGTTCCTTCAAGGCAGGAGATACTGTCCTTCTTTGCCAACACCTGCAGCTGCTCAGTAAGTATTAATTGAATTAATCAATGGCCACAGTACAGGTGCCTGCATTACTACCGTGTGTTTCCACCCACCTACAAATCCTGACAACCCATGCAATCAGCTGCCCTTGCAGGAACATTGGCACCCTCTCCGTCTGTACCTGCACTAGCTTTGTGCAGCTGCGTGTCATCTCAGCCCCTTTAGCCACACCTGTTCTGTGACGTATGAGACCTGTTAGCCCTGTAACAGCCCCTAGGACACATGCACTCAACTTCCAAGGTCTTTACAATTTACTCCCTCACCCAAGTTTCCTGCCTCTTTCAAAGGATTTAAGAATGAGGTCCATACCCCACTCAACTTACTGGATTTTTATTACCATGTAGCCTTTGTGCTCTTGCTGAGATCAGGCTTCTCTGTGTAGGGAGAAGGGAATTCCTTGATGCATTATAATCAAGTTACTTAGCACAAGTCAAGAGTACTAGTTCTCTGCTTTCATTCTGATCACGGGGGATGATACAGGAACGTTAGCATCTAGTGTTTCACTAAGTGCTTTAGGCTGTAGTTGCAACAGTGCTTTACGGTGGTGGTTTTCAATCTTTTAAGAGCCAGGAGACTATTAAAATTTTATCTGAACTCTGTGGTCTACCTTCTTTATATATAAAATGTTAAGTGTATTTCTTAAAATCAATATTGGCCCAAAGTGCCTGACCACAAAATATATTTAATAAATTTCAGGCACACACTAAAAACCAAAATGATAAAATTTTTAAAAAGAGTCAAAAATGATTTGACTCAAAAATGAACAGAGGGAAGTGGATGTAGCTCAAGTGGCTGAGTGCCTGCTTCCCGTGTATGAGGTCCTGGGTTCAATCCCTGGTACCTCCTAAAAAAAGCAAACAAAACAAAACAAAACAAAAAAGCTGAACAGAGTAGATGAGCCTTTTGAAGAGCTCAACATTTCACAATATTGGATACACACAAGGGAACTTCTGAGCCCCCTAAAATATAAAAATTTCATGTTGTCAAAGGCTGTTACAGCTTAGGAAGTCTGTAAGTTAGATGATCCTGATATCTTCTAAACCTAGTGTCACAAAAGGGCCATTGAACAACCTTTTCCTTTTCATCTCTGGAATCTTAGTTTGGTAAAACTTTGTTTGTGAGTCCAACACAGTGCCTTACACAAAGTAAGTGCCCAGAGAATATTTGTGGAATGAATGATCTTCATTCATAGGGTAGCACGTTTTGTTCTCATTTTCTAGTTGATGGGATGAGGAGATCAGCAGGTATTTTAGTCTGAGTACAGTTTTTAAATAGGTTTGCAGTTTCCAAAGCCACACAAGCACTTGGGCAGTATGATCCATGTGTGTTCTGTATTCATGAACTACATGTACGCATTCGTGATCTATGTACCAATCATAGGCATACATGATTGCCAACCTTTTGGCGGGCTAAGCAGCTACTTCTGTTCAAAGGCAAAACTCAAGTGGACATTTTCTGATAAGGATGCCTACATGTAGTGGGTGTAGCAAACTGTGTAGGGCACAAAGAGAGATAAGTAAGGGGGGTGGGCCAGTTCTGCCCTGCCCAGATAATGGGGTGGGGGGTTCGGAGGAGGTTATTACATACAGACAGTCCCAGCCTGGTTTGGTTATGGATTGGTTACTTTGGATTTTTAATTTCCCAATGTTTCACTTGTTTTCTATGACTCTCTCTCTCTCTCACTTAAGGCATATTACAGGTAGCGAGAACAACCGGGTCTTATTTCTGGTTGAGTCAGTGACAAATGTGAACATAAAATGTGCAGACCTTTTAGGAACAGCATCTTCCTCTCCGTCTCTAAAATAACGTGCTCTGGTCACAGAGGGAACCCAAGCCAGACATATATCTGAACATTGAAGTCTTAGATCAGGTGGGATCACTGGAATGGCATTTGGATGCATTTTGGAAATGTTTGGTTATGTTTAGTAGAAATAAAGTAGGGAATAGGCAAGGGGAATAGTAAATCTGAATTTTACAAATAACAAGTGTTTATAGGAAACCCTAATCTTCTTCACTTTTCTTTTCAATTGAAGCCCTGCTAAATGTTAATTTGAATTATTGGACTGAGCAGAAAGTTAAAACTTACCATTAAAGACAATTCCTCTGGAGGTTGTGCTGTCAGACCAATGCCAGACAGGCCAGGTCTCCCTTTACCCTCTGCTTCTCACAGTTGTATGACTGTGGGCAAGTTCCTTAACTTCTGTAGGCTCCAGTCTCTTCATTTATAAAAAGGAGAAAGTAAAAACCATTCCTAGGAGTATATTGATAATGGAATGAGATATGTATATTAGGGACTTAGCATTAGTGCCTCATTTGTACCAAGTACTTGCTAAATACAATATTATTGCTTTTATTTTTGTTATTGTTTTTGAGATACTATTTGTCTACAAATGTGTGTTGTTTGAGGTTCCAGGTACTGCTGTGTGTTGGGACCTGATCTCTTCACATGTGAGTGGCCAGAGGCTGGCTGCCTGACTGAAATGCAGGAAGAGGGTTTACATGGGAATAGACAATTCACAACTGAGAGTAATCGAGGGTAACTGTAAAAATAAAGGTTGGGTTTTCCAGCCCATTGTTTTTACACTGTGACTCCTGCTAAGTAACTCTTGAAGAGTATGTGACATATTAATCGTGACCATTCTTTGCTCTATTTTGAGGTTGGGTAGACTTGGTTCTTGTTGGGTCTCAACTGCAGCCTTTTTTATTTGGCCTGGCATGCATCATTTTTATAATTAAAAACAATTTAAGAAAATGGATTGGCTGGAAGGAAATACACCAAAATAATAAGGGGCATGTCTAGGCTAAAACACAGCTCTGTTCTAGGGATGGGAGGTTCTTGGTGGTGGCAGCTGTGTAGGGAGTCTGCCAGGAGAATGGGAAAATTCTGAACTGAGCATGGAGTGGTTGGGGTCAAGGCACATGAGCTAATGGTAAGAGCATGTTGATATATTCCCAGCCCGGTGACTGACTCTGGAGGGGTAAGCCGCTGAGGTGAACCAAGCCACATTTCCCCTTTTATGTAAACTCACTGCTCTCTCAGAACCCAGTTCTTCAAGTTGGATTGACAGGTGACTGGCTGTCCAGAGCCAGACAGTTGCCAGAGCCTGAAACCTGTACCAACTCCCAACAGAATGTCTCTCTGATGCCTTTTTTTTCTAGCATCAGAAGCTGGGGTTGTGGTGGCAATAAGGAGTTGTGATGGGGCTGAGACCAGGTAGACATGAGAAGGTAAGGAAGGTCGCTGCTTTGCTTGTTGTGAAGAACAGTTGTAGCAAACATTCAAACATTGATTTTTTTTCCAAATGGAGTAAAACCTTCTTTATCCCTTTGTTGGCAGGGAGGAACGGGGTGGTGACATGAGGAATCTTGAGTGGTAACAGCATGTCTGTTCCGCTTCCTTCTCCCAGGCAGCTCCTCTATTGGTGTGTCTCAGACATCATAGTAGAGAGATGGTCTCTCCTCATGTCTGCTCCTGGCATCATAAACACCTTGAGAAGTGCAGAAGCATATAGGTTTCTTGTTTTAACAAGAAACTCACCACCCAACATTTAGAGGATCTGCCCATGTACTCCAAAAGGGCAAGGTGGCCAGTACCTGTGAACATCCCATGTAAACATTAGATAACATATTTCTGATGACAAAAAACTCTACGTTTACATGTCTTCAGTTTTTAAGTGCTACAAGCAGAGGGGAGAATGGTTTGCTGTTCGTAGCCCACTTGTATTCAGGAGCCATGCTCCGACTTTAAATACTTTATCTCATTTGATCCAAGCAGGAGTGCTGTGAGGTGGCGACTATTATAATTCCATTTTACAGGCGAAGAAACAAATAGAGGCTTAAAGAGGTTGAGTAAATGGGCTAAGGCCACACAGTAAGTGGCTAAGTCTGGTGTCATTCCCAGATGCCCCTAATCACTGCACTATACTGCCTGGTTCACTTCCCCAGATCAAAGTCACCTTAGTCTACTATTTCTGGCACTAACTCTCCTGCATGCTACCCTCTGGTCCTTTCTGGAAGCTGGCTAAGCCCCTTGCTGAATGGAGGAGTATTGATACCACGTAGTAGGTAACTCTGAGGCGTGGCAAGCCTTTTGAAGTTGCTTGCAGATTATTTTAGCAATGACCACTCACTTCTCTGCACCTTTCAAATGACCTACCCTGGCTTATGTGTCTACCACCCTGGTCACACATGCACCTTCCTAAGAACGGCAGGCACTTGGCAGCTCTTGCTGCCCCTTGCACCTGCCAAGCTATTTGGAGTCAGGCTTCTTTAAGAGAGGAATGTGGCAGCAGTTACTTTGCAAGCAGCTCAGCCTGATTATGGGGTGAGGCATTGACATGCTGTCTAGCTGGGAGCTTCTGGGTAGCCCATTCACAGTGCTCAGAACTGGGGGTACCCTTGTCCCAGGTGCTCGCAGATGATAACATTTGCCGCGCTCTTTAACAGATGCGAGGAGAGTGTTATCAAACTGCAGCACCTTGGAAAACCTTGTGCAAGAAACCCTCTTCCAGTTCCACATACCAGGGCTTTCCTTCTTCTATACGTAGGTAGATGTGTTAAAGAGAGACCCTAAAATATAGGAAGGTAGAACTAAGAGGTGAGCTGGGGGTTAGAAATAAGAACTTTCCCTTCTGACTCTGCCACTTGTTTGCCGTGGAAAGCTACCGCACCTTGCTTTCATATCTTCTCTATGTCTGGGTCGATTTGGAGGGAAAAAGTGCTTGGAGCTCCTCAGAGGAAATGGTGGGCCTGCTGCAGGCTGGAGACTCAGAGTGTTTGGGCTTTTAAACCTTGAGGTGTGGGTTCGCTGTGACTCTAAGGGGCCTCTTTGGCCTTACAGTGTGGATCCTCTTTCTTTCTTGCTGCCTTTCTTGACGTTCTTGTTGCCTGGTGTTGAGCTGGATACGGGAGGCTCCACCTCAGATGATTTGAAAACTGTTTTTAGCCACCAGCTCCTTTGATCTTCACAGACCTTCCTGCAGAGCTGCCTGGGTCATTCAGTGCTGAGGGAGCAGCGACCACAGTGGGGCAGGAAAGGGCCTCAGAGCCAGACTGCCGGGGTTTGAATCCTGGTTCTCTCACTGTCTGTACAATGGGGCAAAACTTACTCACCTATAAAAAGGGCGGAATGAAGGTGGCCGCCTCACAGAATTGTTCTGAGGATTCAACGTGGTGATGTTTGTGAAGTGTAGGGCCTGGTGGAAGGTACACTCTCAATAAATGTTTGATGGCAACGGCTTAATAGCTGGAGAAATTCACTCCCTCGTATCCAGGTGAGGAAGGTAGCGCACAGCGGGGAGAGAACCATTTCTCCAGTTTCTCTAGTAAGGAATGTTTAAATTGTCTGCCTGGCTGGAAGCTCCTTGAGGACAGGGGCCATTTTGTCCCACTTTTTGTATTCCTTATAGCCCCTAAAGCGGTGATGAGCACATATATAGTATGTGTTCAGGGAATATTTGGTTAATTAAATGGGTGTTCATAACTAACTGATTATTTTTTAAATTAGCAGTAGGCAAAAAAGGACAGAGAGCAGCGAAAATGAAGAGAGCATATGCATCTCCCTGGTAACGTGGTTTCTTCCACAGAGAAGGACTCTGCTCTATCGCTGGTCTTCCTTCTGGTCGAGCCCAGTATTTGGCACGGAGACAGGCTCTAGAAGCAAGGAGCTCCGTGGCTTCCTCACCTCCGTGAGGTCCCAAATGCGGGAAGGACGATGAAGTCAGGCCCCTGAGGGTCACGGCTTGGCCAGGTGTGTGAACAAGTAGGTGTTCTCCTTCAGGTCACAAGGAGGAGTGGCCTCAGTGGTCTTTTTTGGGAACTGGTCTCCCACCAGAGCAAATGCAGCTTTCTTAATTTACTCTCCAAGGCCTAGGGCTGTGTTCTGAAACATGTTAGGGCCATGCATGGGACCATGTATTGGAGGCAGTCAGTATCCTTGTAACTTTCAAGGATTTTGCTTTTTCAGTCTTTATAAAAGATACTTTGAGACCTTTCAACCATGGATTTAAACAAACGCCACAATCTCCACCCTGCTGGTGCTCTCTTCTATATGTAGTGAAGACTCAGGTAAGCATGGTGGCCTTGTACGGTATTCTGAACGGCCAGAAAGTCAAGAAGAGTCACTTGCAGGGATCCTAAAGTGGAAATGACCATGAACAGTCTCTCTATCTTATAAGAAGGAAGAGTTTTTCTTCTGAATATTTGCTCCATGGAATGGAACACAGAATGAACCCTCCAAAGACTTGGGTCCAAGCCCTGGTTCTGCCACTGAGGTCTCAGGCAAGGAACATGATGTCTAAGTCTTAGTTTGTATAACTGAAACTGAGATTAATAGTACATCTTGGGAGGATCACAGAGAAATTGCATATGAAAACTTTCTGATAAGCATTGTTTACCTGACAATAAAAGTCATCCCTCCCTGTCATAAGCACCCAATTCAAATGCCATCTCTACTGTGAGGAGTTCACTGGTTTCTCCAGCTTTAAATAAATATTTCTCCTGCCTCCGAAGTCCCATGGCACTTTATTTATACCTCTCTTCTGACACACAATTCTATTTTGTTTCATTATTTATATCCATGTCTTAGGCAATCTGAAGGCAGAATTAATATCTACACTATATTTATATCTTCCATTACAATACTTTGCTCAATAAAACCCAATTTGTTTTATTAAAAATAAATTGTAATAGGGGAGTAGATGCGGTTCAAGCAGTTGGGCTGCTGCCTCCCACATGGGAGGTCCTGGGTTCGGTTCCCAGTGCCTCCTAAAGAAGACGAGCAGACAAAGCAAGCAGACACAGTGAATGCAGACAACAAGCAGACAGATGAGGGAGCCATCTCGGGGAGGGGGGAAAAGAAAGAAATCTTCTTTAAAAATTGTAATAATTATTTTAGTCTATATTAGTATTATCAGAGCAGTTGATAACAATGGGCCCGCCACATAGTAGGTGCTCAAAATTATTTGTTTTTAATCAGGATTATTGAGGTATAGTTTACAAACATTACATTTACATTTGTCACATTTTGACAGATGCAGACAGTTGTGCAACCACCACCACAACAACCCCCCAACATTCTTCCATACCCCTTTGTTGTCATCCCCTTTCCCTAGCCCTAACTCCTGGCAACCACTGATTTGTTTTCTGTCCCTATAGTTTGCCATTTCCAGAATGTCATATAAATGGAATTATGCAGTGTGCAGGCTTTTGAGTCTAGCTTCTTTTACCTAGCATAATGCATATGAATTTCATCCATGTAGTGTGTGTATCAAGTCTTTACTTTTTGTTACTGCATAGTATTCCATTTTATACATGTAGTACAGTTGGTTTCTCTCTTCACCAGTTGATGGGCATTTAGGTTATCTCTAATTTGGGGTGATTATAAATAAAGCTGCTATAAACATTTGCATAGAAGTTTTGCATGAGCTTAAGTTTCCATGTTCCTTGTGTAAATATCCAGGAGTGGGATTGTTGGGTCATTTGATAAATGTGTTTGACTTTATAAGAAACTGCCAAACTCTTTAGTAAAGTTGACTGTACTGTTTTGCATTCCCACCAGCAATGTGTCAGCGTTCCAGTTGTTCTACATCCTGGCAAGCACTTGTTATTGTCAGGTGTTTTTTATTGTTGTTGTTTGTCTATTTAAGTCATTTTAATAGATGTGTAGTGGTATTTCATTGTGGTCTTAATTTGAATTTTCCTAATAAATGAAATTGAGCATCTTTTCATGTGCTTATTTGCCATCCATACATCTTCTTTTGTGAGGCATCTGTTCAAATCTTTTGCTCTTTCTTAATCAAGTTGTTTGTTTCTTATTAATGAGTTTTGAGAGTTCTTTATATAATCTGGATATAAGTCCTTTATCAGAAATGTGTTTTGCAAATATTTTCTCCTAGTCTGTGACTTGTTTTCATTCCCTTAACCATGTCTTCTGAAGAGCAGAAGTTTATTTTGAAATAATTTCAAACTTGCAGAACAGTTGCAAAAATCATATAAAAACCAATACTAAGAACTCCAATAGGCCCCTACCCACATACCAGATTTACGGTTTAAAAATTTTTGCCATGTTTGCTATATCATTCTATCCATCTATACATCCACCCATCCATCCATCCATCCATCCATTTTCTAAATATTTGGGAGTAGGTTGCATCTATCGTGCTCCTTGAACACGTAATACTTGTATAACCTCACTAAGTACAGTTATCAAGTTCAAGCAATTTAACATTGATACAAAGCATACAATCTATATTCCATTTTTTTACAATTGTCCCAATAATGTCCTTTTGGGCATTTTCTCCACTATAATTATGTCCAGTCCAGGAACACATATTGCATTTAATTGCCATTGTCTCTTTAGTTTCTCTCTCTCTTTTTAAACTGTAGAAACATATATGCAACATAAAATTTCCCATCTCAGCCATTCCCAAGCATATGATTCAGTGTGATTGTATTAGTCAGCCAAAGGGGTGCTGTAATTCAAAGCCACAAAGATTTTCTCCTATGTTTTCTTCTAGAAGTTTTATAGATTTAGGTTTTGTACGTAGATCTCTGGTCCATTTTGAATTAATTTCTGTGTATGGTGTAAGGTATAGGTTGAGATTAATTTTTTTGTATATAGGCCTCCAGTTTTAGTATTTGTTGAAAAGACTATCCTTTCTCCATTAAATAGTTTTTGCACCTTTGTAGAAAATCAACTGACCATATATGTGTCAGTCTATTTCTGAATCCTTTTCTATTCCATTGTTCTATATGTCTATCCTTTTGCCATACTATACTATTTTGATTACTGTAGTTTTATGGTAAGTCTTGAAATCAGA